>JAVTVY010045776.1:0-20784 GCA_036873755.1 Hanleya hanleyi | reverse complement strand
TTCCCACTTTATCAATGCAATCGTCAATGCGCGGAATAGGGAATGTTTCTGTTTTGGTCAATGTGTTCACCTTTCTGTAGCCAGTACACATCCTGTAACTGCCATCTGGCTTTGGAACGAAGATACAAGGCGCACTCCAGTTACTATTACTTGGTTCAATGAAGTCCTTGTCCAATAAATACTGAATCTCCTTTTTCAGATAGTTTTGTTTAATGGGATTCAAACGATATGGGTGCTGCTTCACTGGATTAGAATCTCCGACATTGACGTCATGTGAAATTTTATCAGTCCCGGTAGGAATGTCGGAAAACAAATGTTCGAAGTTCTTCCTGACGCGCTGGTTCAAGATGACACAACTTGCAATCCAAATTAAATAGAATGTCAGAGTTCTGTAATTATGCCGCTGTCATGGGCTCTTCACAAGTTTCATTATTATCAGGGTCAGAACTAACTACACGTACAGGGTGTACAGTACTGTTAGTGCTATCTCTGTCTATGTATAACATATTTACATGACATAACTGTTTGTGTTTACGCCTGTCAGGAGTCTGAATTACATAATTAAGGTCACTTAATTTCTTTTAATGACATAAGGACCATAATATCTAGCCTTAAGTGGATTACCAGGAATAGGTAGACACGTCAGTACCTTCTCACCGCCAGTACCTTCTCACCAGGTTTAAAACTTCGTTTAAGGGCATGTTATTTGTGCTGACTTTAAATTTGACATGGCCAAATCACGTGCTTTAGTCAACCTGGTGCGAAAGTCCGACACATATTATGAGTCAATATCACTGTCTGGGAACTTTTCCTTCAGCGGTTTAAGTGGTCCTCTAACTGTATGACCAAAGACTAATTCGAATGGACTGAAGCCTAAATACTCTTGAACAGACTTTCTAACCGCAAACAATAACAAATGTATGCCTTCATCCCAGTCTTTCTCAGTGTCAAAACAATAAGTCCTAATCATGCTCTTTATTGTCCGGTGAAATCTTTCTAATGCGCCTTGGCTTTCTGGGTGGTATGCAGATGATTTGTACTGCTTTATTCCCAATTCATGCATGACTTGTTGAAAGATTCCTGACATGAAATTAGATCCCTGGTCAGATTTAACAGACTGGGGTAGGCCGACAAGTGTGAAAAGCCTTAACAATAGTTTTTGCCTTAATATTCCGTAAAGGAATGGCCTCAGAGAACCTAGTTGAAGCACACATGATTGTTAACATGTATTGATTGCCTGACTTTGTTTTTGGTAATGGATCAACACAATCTATAATCATCCTACTAAATGCTTCCTTAAATGCAGGGATTGGCTGTAGAGGGGCCTTTGGTATGGTTTGGTTTGGTTTTCCTACCATTTGACATGTGTGGCATGAGCTACAAAATTCCGTAAGATCTTTCTTTAAACTTGTTCAATAGAAATGATTTAGAAATTTGTAATATGTTTTAAGTGGCCTAAAAGTGGCCTGAAAGAGGTGTTTCATGGGCTAGTCGGAGGATATCTGATCGATATGAATTAGGTACTACAATCTGATGCTTAACTGCCCTCTCATCATCAGGTGACACATCTGGCGGTCGCCATTTGCGCATAAGAACACCATTCTTACAAAAGTAACACACAGTTACATCACACTTATATACTGCCCTGTCAATCAACTTGGTAATTTCCTTGTCACTATGCTGTTCATTAAGGATAGCTATCCCCTTAGAGGGTCAAAACTGGTCATTTTTTTATTTCTGCATTCAAATATTCACTATTTCCTCTAACATTTGGTGAAAAATGAAATCAAAATTATAAATAGAAGTGCTTCAATATTAGGTTTAAAAATTTAGTTTCCGAGGCACTGGAACAATTAAACAGATTGCCTTAGCTTGGGCTTGGCTACTATTATTTTTGTCTGTTAAATTTCCCTTTCCAAAACTCATTTCCGCAGTATTATGGTAAGCTAATTATCTATTAGTCCTACTTATTTACATTAATATACCCCCTTCTGATCAAAACCATGCAAACATCCGTATTTTTGTTTCTAATTATAACAGTGACACTTCACTCAGACACCCGCCGTGAAGTGATCTACACAGGTGTAAACAATTCTCAGCTGAACAAGTATTAGCAAGTTTTTAAAGTTTAAATTGGACTTTAAACCGCCTTGATGAAAAAAACCTTAGTGTAATAGTTATTCAGAATAAACAGGAATTCGAGTAGGTCCCATTAGACAGATTAAAAATGTATTTGACAATAGAATTCAAGCAAAAAATTTGGATTAATTCATCAGATGTATAGCTGGACACATTTTGCTCGATTTCTAGCCTTTCATTTTTGTACAAAATCCGAGATTTAAACTTTTATTTCTCGAAAAGTATCCATGCTACGCTTTTGAAATTTGGCATGCTTGTTACTTATAAGGTGATCTAGTAAATTTATCTCACTTTTTGTAAGTTCGGATTAGTTTTTTAATTATTCAACTTTTAAGACAAACGACCGTAAAATAGTACGTTTTTTTCAATTTATTTTAGTAAAATAGCTGTAAAAACAAAACCAGGCAAAAAAAAAAATGAGATAAAGTTTACTAGTTCGAATTGTCTCCTATCAAGGTATACCATCAAAGTTGAAACAAGACCAACAGTTTTCATGAAATTTCAATTGAAAAATGGACGCTATTGTTTTCATTTTAATTTTTTTAAATTGGAATATTTTCTACACAGTAGCAGCGTCGGTTATACAAATCATATAGTTGGAATCCCTACGATGTACGCTTTCATAAAATATATAGTTTATTATGGTTATCTTGTATATTTATTGATACAGACGACAAATTGTCACGGGGGTGCAAAAACTGCCTCTAAGGGGATAGCTATCCTTAACCAGCTGTGATTTTGAAACTTTGTCATTAGAACATTCCAATTTGCTATCAAAATGTGGCTTATCAGCCTCATCATTTAACACACACAAACGTTTAAATGAAACAAACAAACGTCATCGATGACGCCATCTTTAAGAGACTTTTCAGACTACTCAGCCAATTTACTCATGGCTCTAGTAACTGCACAAGCAATATACAAACCTTGAATTTCGTCTTCAACTGGATCATGGATCTGATCCAAACAAGGCTTGTCAGTTACAATCGGGTTAACCCCGATCTTATCTCCCGCAGGATCATTACCAAAAAGTATCTTGGATAGTAGCAAAATATCTGCCAACAAAATAGACTGGAACGCGCCCGTGTCTCGCAAAATCTTCACAGGAGGAGCGTTAGATAAATCACTTGAAAGTGACTCAAAACCATTGTGGATAAATGGTTCAAAAATCTCCATAACAGGATTTGAAAAACTGTCAACCTTATCTTTGACAGAACTACTAGGAACAGTTTCCTTGGCCATCTTAACGTCATATACATTATGAACGTCACTAACCTGCTTGGGTATAGATCTTGAAGTGAGGAAACCACTAGGCTTTTGAAAGGCTTGATCTTGTTGTCTTCTTTTCAATTTAAAACAATCAGCCATTAAATGGCCGTCCCTCTTACAATAGCTGCAAACGGGAGACTTATTTTGAGTGTTAAAAGTGGGTGACTGAGACTTTGTGTTTGACCTTTGACCTTTGTAACTGGGGTTAAAAGTTTTAGGCCCTGAGAAAGAACTGGGTTTGTTACCTGAGAGATTAGACTGGAATGAACTTGGCTTAACAGCATTGACAAATGACAATTTGTGTGTCAGAGCGTATTCGTCAGCAAATCGTGCTGCTTGATCTAAAGTGTTGGCATTCTTTTCATCAAGAAATGTTCTAATATCACCATGGATACACCTTTTAAATTCCTCTACCAACATAAGCTGTCTAAGGCTTTCAAAGTTGTTGTCAATTTTAACCGAGGCACGCCACCTATCAAATAATTGTTCTTTTGAACGAGCAAATTCTACAAGAGCCTGAGAGTTTTCTTTTTCACAACTACGAAACTTTTGTCTATAGGCTTCAGGAACTAATTCATAACCTTTAAGGATTAAATCCTTCACTGTATCATAATCTGATGCTTGCTCTACAGCCAATTGAGTATAAATGTCCCATGCATTTCCGATCAAAACACTTTGAAGAAGTAAACTCCAATTTTCTTTTGGCCAATTTAAATTACCAGCAATTTTTTCAAAATGCAGAAAATATTATCAACTTCTTTTTCCTGAAATGATGGGACGAGACGTATTTGACGAGCTGCATCAAATTTTGATTGTGATTGTACAGGTGCAATCTTTATTTCCAAAATCATCAGCTGTTTCTTCGGTTAAATCAAAATCACTTTCATCCCAAAGTTGTTTGCTAACAAAATGTTTAATAATGAGTTTCTTAATTTCGTGCTTTCTCAAAGATGTTTTAGCTCTAGTTTCTAGGAATTTACACAGCGCGAACAAATCCTCTTTGTGTAATTCGTCAAATACCTCCCGACTAGGCTTTGAAGCAAACTGTGCTGGTTCAAATGACATGTTGATAGCGTACTCCCTGAGTTCACAAATTTAGACAATGTATCAATTTAGAACTATGTTGCAAAGCTGATCAGCTGGCAGCTATAATGTAAACAAAGCTCGCGGGCAGGCCCCCAATTTCTGTCACGTCAAATTTACGATAACAGAAAAACGTAACAGAAAAGGGTTGTGAAGTCAAGGATTAACAATCAAATATTTATTTACAATACTAAAATCATATACAAATTAAGTAACGTCAGTACAACAAATAAATGTGAAAAATAGTCTTACTATTCAATGCTATACCGGTGTATACTTCATAGTCCGTGTTGACGTGCGCAAATCTCTTCACAGTCCGTGCCGACGTGCACAAATCACTTTCCTGTATTTTGGTAGTCCAGCACTGCTCGGTTGTTTAGAGTCCCAGTAAATGTCCAATTTCCGACAGTTCAATCACGTAGATTACACAGCAGCCAAAAGTCAATTCACAGGAGTATACAAGCCAGCAGTCCGCAGCAAAGGTAACACAGTATAACGCACCAACATAAAGCCAGTTTGAATTCCCTATCGAATAACTGAGTGTTACGCTATTTATACTTTATGCGGCATTCCAGTAAATTCTACCAAATCAAGAAGCCTCTCGAATATGTATTACATCATCATCTGGCCTAGATACAATTTATAATAATCTTCTAGAAAGATCGAAGTGATTAACCCACGTAAACAAGAAACATCCTGTCTAATAATAGACTACAATACCATGACATCTGGGTTATCAAATGGAGCATGAGTCAGTCCATTATGCGTTGTAATTTTTACCTGCATATGGCGAGATTCTGACGTTTCGTCCCCGAGGCCCGCCCTCTGTACATATCTTTTGGTCTTTTATATATGTTGGCATTGTGGGAAGTTGATGATGGGTCGACATCGGGCCTTACAGACTCATATTTTGTGTTAAATGCCGTCATTTTCATCTGACGACGATACAGCTCATCAATCTCCAGTGTACGAGTTGACACAGCGATACAGTTCACACAATATACGAGTTGTCAGAGCATTTCCATCATAGCTGTATAGATTTGTATCTAATACCGCTTATGCCGGTGCTAGGGGCTATGTGATTATGTCATCCAAGTTGCCACATGAGCAGGTACAATAAAAGCGTACCTGAGATACAACACATATCACGAGTCGTTAGATTCTAGGTATGTGCTTTAGAATAGGTTAACCAGAAGACTATACTGTGAAGTCATGTGGCTTTGTCAGTATGTCGGCACCTCTTCTCACTTCCCTTATATGCGTTGTAATTTAACAGTGTCTGCAGCTAAAAAATGCACACGAACATATATCTTTCTCTTTTTCCCCCCATATTAAACAATTATGAATGCAACAACACCCATTATTCAAAAAGTTAATTACTTTGATTTACCACCAGCGGACATCATTAAGTCTTGGATGGCTGTAATAAACAACTGAGTGCTTGTTTCATGGGAATGTCGCCAACACGATCGAGATATCCATCACCATGTCTTCACCTGGATAACGTGTATTTTATGACATCTCACAATGCTATATAGTAGCATAAAATCAGATAGACAGGTGGACAGTCGGTACTTTTATGATGCTAGAAAACAGAAAATCGATTCTGTTTACTAATCATTACCAATTATTGAACTTTCCTCAGATGAGTTTCGGTCGCCTCCAACGTATCTTGGTCATGCATCTAATGTGACGGATTTTTTGAAGGCTATGCAGAATTTTCAAGTTAAAAAGCTGATTAGACTTTGGGAACTAGAAGATTACAACATATAGAGAACAAATAATCGGCTAACATGACATACATTTACATGTGGAACAGTTATACTTGTGCAGGGTTGTTCCGAAGAACACTGATTCAAATATTTTACTTCTTGTATTAAACGTCTTTTCTATATGTGTACCATATGACATCTGTTGAATATATAGCGGCAATGGTAGACATGCCCTATAGAGGCAGTGGATGAACCGGAAGTGTGAGTTCTGGATATTGATTGGTTAGCTGAAACAGAAAAATCTGAAAAAAAATTAAAAGGTGAAATTCAAGGCCGTTGATTGGCTACATATATTTGTGCAAGCCTCCATTGGAGAAACTTTTTCAGATATTTCTGTTGGCAAGACTGGGGTTGAAGGCGGTACAATATATAGTTATATATACAAGCCCTCGCAATCACATTTACCCTGAAAGTTATCTTCGTCCGGCTTTGTGTAATGGTTATCCCAGTCTTTCTCAGGGAGGCAAACGAAAGATTCACTGGTAAGATACTTTGTTCGCGAGCTCATTATGGTCATGGGATTGGTCGGGATGATACCATTACGCTCTCTACACGAGCTCTCTCCGCCATACGTCCCGGTAATTTCCATCTTTTCCTCTGCAAACTGACGACCAACGTCTTCAAATGTTCGAACACACAATCGCAATGAGGTATTTTCGGATCTCCCTGATTTAATCAAAAGATGAGTTATTGCACCTGGGGATCTGATAGTCACGTGTCCTGATACTCACAGAACGCGATGTTCAGATTTAATAAGATATCCCACCACCCGAAACTCCCCGTATCTTGGAGATGTATCTGAGAACACTGTAGTCAGAATGGATCTGAGATCTTCTGGACGTAATGATTTTTTTTTATTTCTCAGATACGTGGTCGTATAAAGTGTTGCACACTTGGCGTATAGTAGTACGCCGCACACAGATGATTTTTGATGTGAACATTGACGGCCCCTCAAAATATATAGTTTATTGATCATTTCATATTCGTTTTCTATTTCCTCCAAATTCACTCTAATCATGTGATCCATTCCATTTTTGAATCACAATACATTATAGTATTTTTGTTATAATTAGTCGCGGGTTTGAGGGCTTCTGTAAAATCAGCCGTATGGTTAAAATCAATTTCCTTTTCTAGAACGTATATAACAAAGTTATATCTATAGAATGTCATACCACTCTCCGTGATAACTGCTACAAAACTTGAGTTTTAGAGCTTTTTTGTACTACCCGGGTTAAATGCCATAAGGGTTGTTCACGTGAATCTTCACCAATACATGGTATGTCGTCATAATCTATTCCTTTTTCTCTGGCCAAAGGGCAATAGGCGGGGCGAGATGTCATTCAAGGGTTGCTCTGTTTGTCGTTTGGTTATGAAGACATGAGATTAAACTATTGTCGTTGACAAAGAACGAAAGATTCGAGAATACGGGTGGACCAGTACAGCCGATATGTTATGCAAATGTCCTCGACACCTCAAAGATTTGGACGCCTCTCAGACACAGCATAACCGTATCACTTCAATAGTATGGTGATCTAGTTGGAGCAAAAGTGTGCCCCGCATTACCTCATCAAAAGCGTGAGCGACAACGCAAAGGGTGACGTCGTCTTCCAAAACACGAGGTCGCCCTTTCGCGTCGCGTGTCGCCTTTGACAATGTTGAGTGATAGGACGACGACGTCGCTTTCATACACCAGGACGTCGTGTTATTCAATCAGTGCTCTTCGATGCATCGTAGGTTTACAAATGTAATTAACGAGAGAGCAATCAAATTAAACTATACACTTACAATACCGTTGATGATGTCCGACTCTAATCGACTGGATCAATAATGGGATATTTGCTATAAAAATGTAAATATAGGTCATACGGCCATCCATAGATTACACCGTCATTGAAATAAAGATCGTGTGAAGTTGTCATTTTAATTCATGCAGTCACTTATGGAGGCATTGCCCCAGTCCTTGTGAAGGTAACATCGATTGAGGACACTTTCCCATATATAGAACTGAATAGCTCACCCCGCCTATTGCCCTTTGGCCAGAGAAAAAGGAATAGATTATGACGACATACCATGTATTGGTGAAGATTCACGTGAACAACCCTTATGGCATTTAACCCGGGTAGTACAAAAAAGCTCTAAAACTCAAGTTTTGTAGCAGTTATCACGGAGAGTGGTATGACATTCTATAGATATAACTTTGTTATATACGTTCTAGAAAAGGAAATTGATTTTAACCATACGGCTGATTTTACAGAAGCCCTCAAACCCGCGACTAATTATAAGAAAAATACTATAGTTCCGTTATCAGAGATAAAAATCTATTACAGTCAACAAAAGATCGATAGATATCATCTCGGGGTTTTAGATTTCTGATTAGAGATTAAACATTCACATACAAAACATGCAAAAAAAAAACAAAAAACAAACGGCTTCATGAATATTGGACGGATCGTAGTCTGGAACGTTTTGAAATTCGTTTAAAGATGTCCGCTGGAGCTAAATCAAAGTAATTAAATTTTTGAATAATGTGTGTAGTTCCATTCATTAATCTGTAATATGAGGAAAAACAAAGAAAAATGTAGGTTCGTGTGCATTTTGTAGCTGTAGACAATGTTAAGTGGACTAACCCATGCTTCGTTTGATAACCCAGAAAACAAGAAATAGCCCTGGCTTTGATGCAAAATCGTGAAAAGATCATGCAAGTAGTATTTAACTTTTTCTTATATTTTAGCTGTTTGAAGATAATCACAATGTATATCAAAATTTATCAAACTGGATGAATGTTGCTGAACAACGGCTAGAAGAATTTTAAAGAAAATCACTATCTCTTAATCTAGGGAAGGGAGATAATCTACTGGAACATAAAGCAGGTAAAAACATGGAAAATGGCAGCCAAAGCCCAAAATCATCATCGAACTGCCTTAAGAGCTATCAGGGCCCGACTTCAGTCAACCCTACACGTACGTGTACATCTTATGAAAACTCCTTAAAAATACTAAGAATATAGGCGTTAAGTTTTATTTCCTCTGCATCTCTCTTGGCCGTAAAATAGTTTTATCCTATAAGAATTGGATATTGGCTCTGTCACAATTGTAATCGTTCAGGCGATTCAGTCTTGACTTTACCATAGAAAAAGAAGAGACATTATAACTGTACATTTAACCGTATGTATATCCTTAAAAATTAAAGCTCTTGCTTCAGGCATGCCATCGCAATCACGATCGAATGTCCTAGTTGGTGTCTTGTGAGCACAATGTTATAATATGAGAAAAAAATGCATTCACTCTGAAGAAATTGCAAAATCTGTTGAAGACTACTAGAAAAGAGCGCTAAAGATTTGACAGGAAAAGAGTACTGCATATCTGACTTTTGGTAAAGCCTTGTTCTCTTTGTATTCTAAGATGAGGTATTACAGTTGACATTGCGTTCGATTTACATCATACAAACGGGCGATTTCCAAGCAAACGAGAATGATGCAATTATAGAATTTCCCACCCGAATGCTTCCCTTTACTATCAGTTTTTTTTAAGCTTTGGCTACTATTGATACGTCTGGAAAAGGACTAAGAAAATGAGAAACCTGTCACAGAGTGAAAATTACATTGATAAATCTTCCATACTGTGTCTTTCGAGAATCTGGAAAGATGGGATTACAACCTGTCACTGTGGGAAATATATCCATGATATAATTCAGTTAGTTTTGACAGTCCGGGTTTAGCAAGCGTCTCCATTAATCGTTTTCTTTCAATCGAGAATTTTTGTTGGTTTTCCCGAAATCCCGATGATATCGGAAATTCTTCGAGAGAATGTCGAGAAAAAAATATGAAAAAAAAACACGAAATCGTTTTCAAAATTCTCGATCGATTTTCTCGATATCGTTTTTTATTCGTGATTTTTGACCCATCGAGAATCAATGGTTTTATGTTGATCGAGAGAATGTCGAGAAATTTTGATCGCGAAAGCTCCGAGAAAATATCGCGAAACGATCGAGAGGCGAATGAATGCACTTACGTCATTCACAGATTAACAGGTGTTACGCCGCTATGTGTGAGGGTGCTACATAAAGTATATGCCCACGTAAAATTGAGCTGTATATGCCGCTTTAATAATGTAATGCTACCATACCAAGTCACCGCGATTTTAAAAGAGACCGCATTGAATTATCACATTTTCATAAGCTATATTTTACTATACTTAATAAATGTAGTCAAGCGATTGTCAGTCCGGTTGAACATCTGTCCACCCAAACGATCCATCTCCGGTCTTGTCTATTTAAAATCCCAGGGAATATCGCCGGCATTATATCCTATTTCCATACATATTCAATCTATAATAACAGACATATGCATTGGGAATACACTTCTGTGAATTTATGTAGCATGGGTCTATCAGTGGGGCCGAGCACATGCATGGGATATTTAGTTTTTGCATAATACCAGTACCCTGGTTCCATAGTCTACAGGTATATGTCAGCAATGTAACATGCTAGGCAGGGTACCAGGCTGGGCGAAGTCAAAAGCGGCACTACATTTACTCCATTTTTAATCGTTTTTCTCCACTGAGAAAAATTCTCGAAGGATTCTCGACTGATTCGCGATGTCGTTTTTCTTTCGAATTTGGAATTCGCGACATCGAGAAAGGATCACAGATTTCTCGACGAAAAACCGAACGATATTTGGAGACGCTTCCTTACGATGTCACATAACAGTGATAGTGGATCGTTAGTTGGGTCGATTAAGATCAACTTAGCTTTGTTGTCATCCCCAAATTGTGGGGATATGAGACACTTCTCTTTGGTTTTCAGGTTTGCAAGGAGATAGATCACAGATTTCATCTGCTCCAAAAATGAAGTCACAAGAGAAGCAGTAATAAATGCTGCTTAGTGAAGCATTCTTCAATGGGTACAATTATCGTAGGGAGACTGAAAATATTGACTAGGAAAACGGAAAATACTCCACCTACCAGTGCTGTGTATACTTCATATAATAAATATCTCTCTTCGCGGCAAATAACCAACTTTTTCAATAAGGGGAACAAAGGGGGAAGGTTCAGGATTGTCAAGCGAAAAATGAATGTTTCATTCACTTCAGTGCGAATGGCAAAAATATGAACTCGAAGAGAAGCGTTCCCTTTTTTATCAATGACGACTTGGATGGCGACTTCCGTTATCCGGAAATATGAAGACGTTTTTGAATATCTTTAGAGGAATATTGTTGATCTGCTATTAAATGTGACATTGGTTAATGCGAATAATTATTATCTGACCATGGATTCATATCAGATTGATGTTTTTTCTCTGAACATAGGCATGCATATTTTACACTATTTGTCACCTTCTTATCTCTATTTTTCCTACTTTTAAAGTCATGTATTCGGAAAGTTAGGAACCAAGCAGAGCCCGAATTAATGAAGCAAATCAGCAATAGCCAATCTGTCAGGCACAATGACGTCAACAGGATATTATCCTCCCTCCGATAGACATTTTCTCAATACAGATTGCTGAACATTATCGAAAATTTTAAATGTTTCATTAATCCAGCAATCATCGTACATCAAATACATCAAAATAACATTGCGTGGGAAAGTGGACATTCTGAATTCCTATCAACATGCGCTCATATTCTGTAGTGCGCATATTCAAATTGCTCCGAAGAACGGATTTTACGCTTTGGTTTTAACATGCCATTTACTGATTAGATAAAGAGCAACGTGCAGTCCCCTTCATTTCTTCGAGATCCGAAAATACCTCCGTTTGATGGAACATTGGGTGACGTTGGTCGTCTATTTGGAGAGGGGGAGAGGGAAATGACCGGGACGTATGGCGGTGATAGCTCTTGTAAAAAACAGCAAGACCTCCTTCCGATAAATCTAATAAAATGCATCTGATGTATTTGAACTTGAAACGCAGATGGCACCAATCAATATAGACAGTAATGCGACAGCCATCTGGTTACAATAATGGGACACTGGGTAAAATTTATACGCCATAATGAGCTCTCGAATGTTAGCAGTGAATGATGCGTTTATGTCTCATTGGTCTATAATCTTTATCTCCCGGATAAAGTCGGGGATAACCATTACACAAAGCCGGACGAAGACAGCCGTGACAGTAATGGAGATTCTGGTGGCTTATATGCCACATGGTGGTAAATCCGATTAAATGATTGATGTACATATAACCGAACATTGCTATTTCCACACTGGCACAAGAGTCATATAAAAACGCTATGATTATTCCGCTCCAATGAAACTTCCCGAAGTACTTCGATGTTTCTGATAAAGTATTGTCATACGATTTATATACAGAAAATACCTTCGAATTCTTCGGAACGCGAATTCCGAAATACAAGAGCGGTACATGTATGGCATGTTAGCCAGTTATTGGTTCTCTATCTTCTGGTTCCGAAAGTCTGATCAGCTTTGGGTCATTGGTGGCCCAAAATTTTAATTCCTTTTCTTTGCTTCTAGCCTCCGTCCGCTTACACGAATATCTTAATTTCAAATTTCCAATTGACCGAGATTCCTACCATATCACCAATACTAAAATGATTAAACATAGTGCAAACCTTTAGGTAGTGAGACGATAAGGCATTACAGTTAAACATACTGCACTACATCAGTAAAGCCAATTTGTACTTTTACTCCAAGAAAAGAGGAAATAATGCGAGCTTTTCATGACCAACAATCTCGACAGCTGAGAAGATAGCGTGAACAACAGTTGATTTTCAGCAGAGCTGACATTTCGCTTAATGTCCTTCATCGGGAAAGATGATTCTAACAACATTGAGGAGGAAATGGACACCTTCATTGGACGATTCCATATAACAAAGTATAAGATAATGTGCGTCTTAGAGCTTCACAAATACGCCTTCAAACCTGTTGTTTTCATAAAAGCATGCGTAGAAGCATTCTAACCTTAAAATACCTCACAAATTGTCGGGGTGAAGATGCCAAAAATTAAGTTGAACCCAGACTTGTAGCTTATGACTGCTCTTTCAGCACACATATTATTTTCAAGTTGCGAAACAAACAATGATTTATATAATCTGTACTGGAACGCTATGCAGTATGCAATTTCATATCGAGAATATCCAAACGAAACCGAATGTGAAATTTTACAGATGGAAATTTACGAATCTAGATAAATAGTCGACGAAAGAAATGATCAAGTACTGGTGGGCAACTCACCCGGATGATGGGGTAATTTGCGTTGCAACCCCCTCACGTGTGTGTTTGATGCCCTTCCAATAAACATACTCACTTGCCAGGTCATCAAATGTTGCAGAAATGATAGGTACTGATTTGTAGATCTAAGAGTTTTGTTCTGTCTTGACAGCCGCCTTTTTCTTTTCCTCTGTGCTTCAGTGCATGACTAAAATAATCAATGCACCAAGTGGGAAAGAGTCACGCCAAATAGTTCTGATATTTTGGTTTAAACATTTCATAAAATTGCGTATACATGTAATACAATTGCGTATACATGTATACATGTACATGATTTGCACTAATTGTTGATTGGTGGTTGAAAACGAAGGTCAGATGGAGTAAAAAAATTACCGAGCTCTCAAGGAAAAGGTATTGCGCATCTGAATTGGATGATATACTGTATATGCTATAACTTCTCAATTATGCGCCTTTATCCTTCAATGAGAATAATTTCCCAATGTTTGTTGAATATCTACTACTTGTCAAATTGAAGGAAGAGATAACGGCTAATCGATTTGAGGTGATTAAGGGTTGAAATCCACAGAACCCAGTGCTTCTTCATATCGACAAGTGTAGGTATTCGAGGGAAGAAATCTAGACGCAAAGCAATTATATTAAGGCTTAATAAGAAAGAGAATATAAAGACAGAGTTATGACCGTGAATAACACTTTGTGTTCGGATATTTTATCTTTGGTGGGCAGATATTGGCCACAGGTTCTAAGGCGATCCATTCCGAGGGGGCAAATCGATTTGATACGGTATAATTTTATCTGCTCCAAGTGTATAATTAGCCAAATTTACAGCCCAATCAGAATTCATTAACGAATTTCGGCGTCCATCCATAATTCGTAGAGTAAGTTTAGCATCGAGTTAAAATGACTAATACCACACTACAATTATAGTGGAGGAACTCTTATCGGTGAGACAATCATCAGTTCGAGAAAACAAATAACTGATATGATTCGGGATATAAAAAACACCCCAAATGGCTTTCATTTAAGGACAGTAATGATAGAGGAACTAAATGTTGAATGAACATTTGGAGACGATAAGAATATTTGCATTACAAGGTGGTTGAGGGAGCGCTGCCTGCTCCTGCTATCATACCCGATATGACAAGCGAAGATACATCAATAAAATAAACAATTAACGAAATTCAGTGGTAAGCAAAGCCAGAAACATCAGTCGATATTTCGGGATAGACCAAATCAGGGGTTGCAAAAGTATATCTGATCCTAGAACGATGATCTTTACTAGACATCCTTCTCCAGCATTGGACACTTCCTAGTAAATGTGCACCTGAAACGTCCCCGCTGGTGCATAGATTGTACACCCAGCGGTATATGACACCAAAACGATGACTTCGTCTTCCCCGTTGTCGGGATGTCGGGAGCACATCGGTACCACAATCGCACACACACAATTACACGCGTCTGATCCGTCATTCGTAATTCAGCCGTCGTCCATTAAAGAATATCCGCGCCCATAATCTTTTCCACATTTCATATAAAAGCATTAGTACAAAATTCAAAAAGACAATCATAGTATACATAAACATAGGCTAATTTACTGCAAGAGAGAAGCGGTCAACCGGCAAGACATCATGATGATCTAAATATATCAAATCAGTATTCTTAATCCATGTGATATTCGCGGTAAAGTCATCATCTAGAGTATGATGTATCTCAGTCACTGTGACTGTTCATATGAGCACCATGAAGATCTTGAAATGCATGGGTTCATACGGCCCCTAGCCCCTGGTTAAGCGGAATTAGACACAAGTTACGAAACGTAACGCCATAGATCTTGCACGCTGCGCTCGTATTTTGCCATCAGCATGCGAGATGTATCGCCATATTTGATAAATTTTGGGTGGAGGCGCTTGGTGGTATAGCCCTGTTTTATAAGTTTCTGCAATACTGTTTTGTGAAGTTGATAATAATATCGTCACATTTGACACAGGATCTAGCAAATACTACTAGGCGAGATATGTACACGCCATATGCAGGTCCCACTGAAATATTACTGTCCAGAAAGGGATAATTTACGATGTCGAAATTGTAATCATCTCTTTTGTCATAAAGTCGACGAGAGAGAAGGCCCGGCTTATTTTTATAGAGATATAGGTTTAAATATGATGTACCTGTAGGGCTATCTGTAGTTTCCTTCAAATCCAGTGAAGGTGGATATATATCCTTCACTGGGTAATTTATATAGTGATTGTCCACAGCGAGAACATCGTCTGTATAGCGTTTGGTGGATTAGAAGGAACGGGCTTTGAATTAATCGGGTTTTAAAAGTTCCTGCATATAGTCATAAGAGAACAGATATATGTCAGCCAGCAGGGGTGCGCAAATAGTATCCATTGGAAATTATACCTATATGCTGTTGATATATTGTGTTGCTAAATTTCACAAAGATATTTTTAATGAGTAATTCAAGTAACGCTACAACACATGATGCTCCGCACTGGGACCGCTATAGTATCGTTGCGTCGAAGATGTAGGCACTGCTTTTGTACCATATGTAAACAACTTTTCCAGATGTACATTGCTCAAAGCTGCAAAGTGAGATTATTGAGTTCTTGGATATGCAGGCTATTTCGTAGATTCTAACTGCCGTCCGACTTGCACCGATGGCGTAAGAGCAAATTTCGTACGGACCTGAATTCATACTGGTTTTTCATCAGTACCAGAACGATTCAACTCAGCTATTGCTATTTACGCTAACCAACAGAGCAACATAGCTCGCCCACAATTCCGTGATGTATATTTGTCGGGCACAGGATGGCCTAAGCTATTGACGGTCAGGTAGAATTGAGGTTAAGTTGTTTATACGGTTTTTCGGTTGAATGTTCAGGACAACTAGCTACAGAACAAGAAGCTGCTTTAAGATAATCTCTTAGGAGTTCTGAGATTCGATCAAGTCTGCATGATCAAGAGGCACGGATTTGACGTCTACCAGAGAGGTAACGTAGGGCATCGGTGTCACGTCGGCGACACTTTGATGTGTTGCCAGTTAGCCAATCTACGAATCCAGCGCGCCTCCATTAATAGCAGCTCTGTGTATGACAAAAAAAAGTGCATTGTTTATAGATGGTGCACGTGTCTTGTGTGTATCTGAATACATGCGCGCTGTACAGATGTTACACATGATTAATATGTGATTGCACGTGCTTTCTATGTATGAGTATATTTTTTTTTGTGAAATCGGCTGCAGGTGCCTTGAAAACTGTTGACCGCTTCTCTCTTGCTTGAAACTAGCCTATGTTTATGTATACTATGATTGTCTTTATGAATTTGGTGCTAATACTGTTATATGGAATATGGCATAGGTCGTTGGATTATGGACGCGGATATTCTTTAATGGACGAATATTATCAATATTCTAACAAATGACCAGCAAAAAAATTACCGAACAGATAATACAGTGAAGGATTCGAACTGCTAAAATAGGCTCCTGGCCACTATTTTGGAAAAAGTTTGCGGTGACCACTATATGTACAGCTATGCCAAATTTCACACTTTTATGAGAAAAGGCACACTGTTCTATAACATATTGACTTGAATATGTTTAGTGTCATTCAGTATCTAATTCCGCTTAAGCCGGTGCTAGGGGCCCTGTGGATACTTCATGATCTCCACATGAAAATCTGCAATAAAAGCGCAGAGGAAATACTAAGGCTACGTCCGAGATTCCACCGTGTTCTCGGGTCTGAATGTTAAGTGCCGAGGGATGCTTTCCCGTGGAGTCATATGGTTGCCTTTTGGTCGCCAGACGTCATTTTTCCCCACCTCTTGCATATCGCCCCAATTATGCGAACCTGGCTATCGGAAGTAATCTACTAATATCATGAGATATCACTCTGTGTAATGAAACCAATAACATGTTTTATAAGAATCCCAAAGATCGTTACTTAAATGATTCATAGATGCACTTGAAAACTCTATGGCATTTGTCATTCCTGGTCCAAGTAGATTGTAACGCTTAGAACAAAAAGAAACACTCTTATTTGTATGGATTTTTTTCTGTTCAATTTTTTTAAGCTGGGCTTCTATGCCATCTATCTGATCAGTAGATGGCATATTAAATCTATGATCTGGGGAAATCACCTGTCCTGATACTCACAGAACGTGACTTTTAGATGTAACAGAAACACCGAAATGGTCAAGAATCAGCTGTGGACAGAATGGATTTGAGATTGTATAGACGTAATGATCTTTTTCAATTTCCCATATACAAAAAGGGTTGTATAATTAGCTTAAACTAGTACGCCACACACGGATGATGTAGTATTGCAGTTGTCCACTTTGCAGTCAGATAATCTCACCGAGATATGGAATGGAGGCAATCAGATATGTGTTTAAGAATCACAAAAGCGATTTAGGAATGAACTTTAACAAAACATTTCAAGCAAGCGAGAGTGTTTCCTTCTATTCGGTCACAAACTATATCTGTTTGGACCAGAAAATGACAATTTTGCTGTAGAGTTTTAAAGTGCATCTATATATCACTTTTGTGAGTCTTATGCGCATATATGTTATTGCCTCCATTCATATATCGGTGAGATTATCTGATTATTTCTGACAGTCAGGTTCACATAATGACACACAACAGTGATAGTTCATCATATATATACACAATCAATGAGTTAGAGTTTCTTCTAAATATGAACGGTCATTAAAGATACATATTTTATAGATCAGCTCATAGTAGATTTATTTCCTTTAATTGTACTCTAATCGTGTGATCCATTCCATATTTAAATCTCAATACATTACTTGATTAGCGCTGTGATCAGCAAAATTAAATCGATAATATTCAAATATAGGTAAAAAATGTCATACCGGAGTTTTACATTCCTAAGTAACGAGAATATCAGAATATCGGAGATTAAAGAAAGACATACACAAAGCCTACACAAAAATAAAACATAATATTGGACTTTAGGAATTAATATCAGACGGATTGTGGTGTGGAAAGTATTGAATTCCGTTTAAGATTTATGAGAGCATTACTTGATGCAACCTTACACGTACATCCTATGAAACGCCATAAAATGTTGGTAATGTTGACCTTGAGTAACTTGTTTCGGTTTTATTCCCTCAGCATCTTAACTGGCCCTTAAAAAGATTTATCCTATAAAAAATGAATATTTGATCTCTGACAATTGTAATCGTCCAGGCGATACGGGCTTCGCCATACCATTGAAATAAGAATCGTGTCATTGTGTCAGCACATTTATCAATATATACATATTCTGCGATCACCCCATTGTTACCACGATATTATGTCTGTCCTTAGTTGATGGCTTGTGTGAAGTATGTTATAGTGTAAGAAAAAAAAACACATTTGTACCGAACAAATTGCAGAGGTTGTTGATGACTATTAGAAAAAAACACGATAAAGATTTGAAGGAACTAGTTGTACATATCTGACTCTTTGGAAAAGCCTTGTGTGTTTTTATCCTAAAATGTAGTACTACAGTTGATATGGCATTCCATTTCCATCATACAAAAGGCTATTTCGAAGCAAACGAGAATGATACAATTATAGAAATTCGCGTCTGAATGTTTCCCTTGACGATCATTTTTTTTTAAATTTAGCTTCGGCTTCTTTTGATAGGTCTCGAAACGGACCGAGAAAATGAAAAACCTGTCATGGAGTGAAAATTACATTTATAAATCTTCTATACTGTCTTCGATAATCTGGAAAGATGAGATTGCCCCTGTTCCAGTGGGAAATGTATCGGTGATGTCAGTCTATTAGTTTTGACAGTCCGGGTTACGATACCACATAGCAGTGATAGTGGATCATGAACTGGATGGAGTAAGATCATCTTGGCTTTCTTAGAATCGCTAAAGTGCGGGATATCAGAAATTTGTCATTGGGTCTCAGCATTGTTTGTTTGTTTGTTTGTTTATTCATTCGCCAGATAACAATTTAAACAAGATGTACATTATATATAATTTATGTGGTGAGATGAAACCCCCATAGGGCTTGTATTATCCCCTAATAAATTTAGAATGTAGAGATAGAAAAAAATCTGCTGAATATATGAAATTATGTTTGAAAACTGTCAATAAACGTATTGTAGACGGTGAATAAGCGAATAACAAATTATTTTCAATATATTCAATGCACCAATTTGATGTAACTAGATCGCAAAAAGACTTCTCAAAAATACTTTCTATCTGCTAAGAAAAATGTAAGTTAAACTGGAAATCACATGTCCCCTCACCGTAAATAACCAACTTGTTAAATTATGAGCACAAAGTAATTAGGAGCGCAAAAGTAAGGACAAACAATATGAACATGTCGATAGCAACAATTTCATACCTGCCATGCGTCGATCACTTCACTGTGTGAGCCCTTCCAAATAAAGTCCAACCGCCATGACATGAGCCATTCCAAATTTGAATTCCAGCAGTCAAGATTGCTGGACAAATGACGTGGGTCCTAAAATTGATGCCCAAATGCCCTGGAAGCAGGGCAGATTACGTGGATCCTTCCATTTGATACTCAACAGTCATGTCAGCTGGGCAAATGCCGTGGGTCATGGAATTGATGTCCAGCAGTCCTGACAGATGGACAAAGAGAGTAGGTCCTTCCATTTGATGTCCAACTGTACCGACATCACGGCAGATGACGTTGACCCTTCCAACGGGGACCGAACTGAGGGAGAGAGAGAAAGAGAGAGAATTAAGGTTTAACGTCGCGTTCAGCAATATTTTAGCTATATAGCGACGATCAAACAAAATTCTAATTACTCCAACAAAAACAAGTTAATAACCCAGAAATCCGGAAGTAATCAACACAACACACCAACAACAAGTACATACATTAAAATTTATACAACAAACCGATTTCCCTCAAATAACCTAAAATACAGTCTTCTTTTACCCGACTAAAAAGATCTTCTAAAGTAGCTGCTTGAAAAAAAGAATCTCTTGTATTTTAAAAATCTATACATTTGATCAGAATATGTTTCACTTTGAGATTTTCGTGACATGGAAAACACCACGGTGCTGGTTCCTTTTTTATTAAATGTGTTTAAGCTAACCGTGTATGGCCGATTCTACATCGCCTGATCATGACTTTATCGAAACGTTTTCAGCTGTTCAGATGAGTATATATACTACAGTTTTTTTAAACTCATGAAGGTTGTTATTATTATCCACAGCATCCTATAAAGATTGAAACAGCTTTCGCACATAAGCACACTAACGCCAGATGGCTACGTGTACCAAGGGGTAAATGGCGCATGCCCGTGTTTTTCTGGACGTCACAATGGCAAAGTCATAATTTGACGACG
>JAVTVY010045775.1:0-21585 GCA_036873755.1 Hanleya hanleyi | reverse complement strand
AAATCGAAACAGTTTTGACAAGATCTACATGCCACTAGACGAGATACATGTATGTATAAGCCATATACAGAAAGCTTCTGAGATGTTTTCTTGGGATATCACAATATAATGTTTGTGCTTTCCAAATTGGAATATTTTCCAAATACTTTTTATTCCCACTTTTTAGAATAGTATTGTTTGGAAAAATTTGAATGGGACATTTTCTCTTCGTGTATAACATGAACTTTTTTCTTCTTTTTCTTTCTGCAGGACGTTTCAAGTTAGTGAGGACCACTGGCCTACTCCACCGCCAAACGAAGATCTTCAATACAAGAGGGAGAGTAAACAGTACACACGATTTTACAATGGGGATGATGGAGCGCCAGCTATCGGTTTGGGGTATGATTTAAAACCAAGGGAGACAATCTTCTGGACACGTGTGATGCCAAAATTAGTGCGTGATATCTCAGAGGCTGTCCTCCAATCAATGAAAATGACAACGGAAATGGCAACGGAAATGTCAACGGAAATGCCGCAGAAGGAACAAGAACAAAATGATTTATATCTAATACTTTTTATCATTTTCGTTGTATTATCATGCCTGTTATTACTGTTGCTGATGTTTGTCTGTGCAATAGTGGTCTGTAAATCGAGAAAGGATGATTTCAACTTGGAAACCTAGACGTTTGAATCCCAGTTAATTTGAAAATATACCAAAGATAACAAACGGAGAGATGTATTTTTTTCTCTGTATCTCGCAGCCCGTTTTCTGGAGAAATGCCCCCCCCCGCTTCTTCGAAAGGAGTAAGAGTGGAGAGCTGTTCGACTAACATTAGTACTGTTTGGATTTTGATCGCCTATCCTGGTGGCGTCATTTTGGGCTCATTTGCATAACCCGCGAGCAGAGAATCATAGGTAAATTCAAAATGACGCCCACGAATGTGTTACAAAAAGTAGCATTTCGTATTTGTTTTCTCCTTCTTCTTAACATTATGCCTTTTCTACTTAAAAATCCCCTGAACTATTTTATTTTTATATACAATATATCACGCTTGAAATAACTTTGTAATTCTCTCCATATTAAACTCCAATACGGTTGTTTCATGTACCGTACCCGGTCGCTATTACATAGGGAGACGTCATAATGTAATCATGCTCACTGGCACAAAGGTTATTGATGCCGTAGAAGGTAATAACAGGCGGTCCGTGAGAGTGTCGCCAATATCCCATGATCAGTGAAATTGCCGAATGATAAACCGCACACACCTCTATGACCGTACACGGCATTGTTGACCTTTGTGCTAGTAAACACGAATATATTATGACGTCTCCCTGTGTTACTGAGACTCGTGGTTTCGCGTTTCATATGGCTGCATGAATTGCCATGAGAGTTCATTGGGACTGTTACAATAGTAAATAAGACCCTTAACATGGGCAATGAGCGAGAATACATGGTAAAACAAACTGTCCAAGGATTTTGCATTCCCCAACGAAAATGAGATATGAAAATATCATTCGGGATATAACTATACAAAGTTAGTCACACATAGTTATAGCTGTAGATAAAAATATAATATACGCGTTGGGAAAACAGAGGTCAGGAAATTCCCTGAACACGAGTTTGTTTAGGATTTAATGCCCTAGCTTAACGCCATATCGTAACGCCTTATCGCATTGTCGATCGTTCAGGCACACGCACATGCTTTGACCATTGACCCTGGATGTGTCACCGAGTGACGTCTTCTCCGGAAGTGACTTCATGATCACCGTATGTATGTACGCCGGTACCCTGGTGCATCCACCTTCAAGCTATATAGGGTCCAGGCGGCACCACCAGGAGACAGCGGTGACGCCACTTCCGGTGATGACGTCACTTCCCTCAAAGGTCAAGGGTCAATGGTAAATCGTGTGATTGGATGTTGGACAATGCGTTAAGACGAGCGTTACTATGTACATGTACTAGTATACTATACCAGTTGGTGAATCGATCGATACACGTTGTAATCCACTCGTTAAAGAGATTTTTTTCATCGAACTCCACAAAACTTGGTCTTGGTCCCGAAAAGAACCAAATTAGAAAGATCAACAGAAACTGTACATTTCACAAAATCAGAAAATATCAAAGCGTCAGTAAGTCTTTTTTCTCCGCAGTTAAACGATATATGCCGGTTCTGAATCTTTCTGAAGTGACTCGACAATATTTTCAGGTAATTAGATGAGTCAGTGCAGTAAGTCCATTTCTTATCGTTTTATCAGTGGATTTTATAGACAAGATTTCTAAAAAATATCCCAAAATTATGTCATCGAGCAATTTGAAAAAAAGATGAAAATAAAAAAAAATACAATAAAAAAAATGATTTTAACGAACACCGTCCCCACCACACTCTTCTGTTATATACATATAGTTGCTATACATTGTCTTGTAATATGATGTACCGATATGCCTTATATATATATATATTGATATAAATTCTCCATGCATTTTTTTCCAATTATATTTTTTACCATTGCTGGTTAGATCATTCTAGTGTTGTGTGGTATTCAAATGCTGAAAATAAAATTAACTGCTGTGATATTCGACTCTTTTCCATGTACAAGAGTATCAAATGATTATCTACTTATAGAGATGTAGATTATCCATACGCATGTATGAGTAATTACATACAGATACTGTGGGGAATTTCACTTCTCTGAGATGAACTGGCTCCGATTGTCTGTCCATCCGTCCGTGTGTCAGTGTATCCATCCGTTCAATTGTCTGAGTTGTGGCTTGGGTTTGCATTTCGCATGCCATAACTCTCTGCTATGCATCCAAACTTCTACTCTCATAAAAACATCTTGGTCTAGACTGTTAAGGGGCTGAGGAGTTGTAGCACCTCTGGTGCCTCATGTTAACTATGCACGTCCTCCCTTTCCGCCAGTCTTTTGATCCATTTAATTTTTAAATACGAGGCAAATGTTTGAATGTCTATCATATTTGGCCCTCTCGTCACAGTTTCTAGAGATCAGCGTCTTTCGCTGTTTTTGTCTGGTTTTCCATTCAAATAAAGTTATATAAAATTCTGTCCAAATTGGTCATGAAAGAGGCGTCCGGGTCTAGCAAAGTTGAGAATAAATGTACTAATAGGGGAAGAACAAAAGATTTGATAATAGTTATTTTTCTCAAGGGGTTCAATCTTCTTCTTGACCAACTTCCTATAACAGTTTTTTTTTATTGACGCAATCTCGTCGTTATAATTTTTGTTAATTGTTTCTATCATCGTCGGGTAAAACCATATTCCATCATAATGTTTCTATCCGAGCATAGTAAAGCATAGAGAGAAATGCAATTTCCCTATCCAGTGTTTTGTACCCTGTTTCCAAACACTAATCAGAAATGGTAATATTATGATGGCGGCCATCTTAGAAACCGGTGGATATTTGCAATTGCTAAAGGGTGTTAAGGTGGTATGACAAAAATTATCCAACAACACACGAGGAAGGCTTATGAGGAACAATAACTCCTCAGACAGTGCAACGTTAATTACTTAAGTGGCAACTCGCATGGGCGAGTTATGACAGCATTAAGCCCATAGGGTGGAGAGTGGAGCATACCTTTTTTTATTTTTGTAATGAACCAAGAATAGATTAACATGATAGGGGATCAGGAAAAATAAATTAGTTCCATGCGCTTTGAGGTAAAATGCTCCCAAGCATTGGACGGGTAACATCCAAAAGCGCAAGTGTCTCAGGATCCTCATGTCCACCATCTTGAATTGAGCGATGATCGTCTGCACCTAACATTATGCAAACAGACTAAAACTGAATCCAAGAAGGTAATCTATGAAGTCAAAAAGCTTCAATTCGAAGAGTTAAAGTTAAGTACATGTTGGAGGGAATAGTTAACAGCAGAGTGCCTCCCCCGCCACCATTCCAGATAGTTATTTTTTGCCCATATCCCTCAGCTGGTAACTTTGTCAATAACAATAACAAGTCGACTAGTTGTGTTACCGTACTATAAAAAGTTGAATGTTCTGGTTTACTCAAAACATCGATGAACACTTTCTTATAAATCTAAACATGGGAAAATATATCTTCATGTTGACGATCTTGCATTTCAGAGAATATACGTATTTTCCCAGAGGTTCTAACGTGGCACTCGCTTCTCGTCATAAGCCTCAATTTTCCACGATAAGCGTGGGAGGTCATTATATGACGTAACCAACTCTGGCGACCAATAAACATTCAATTTTCTTACAATACAACCGACGTTCAAAATACTACAGAAATATCACGTGAAACACCAGCCCCATTATATGTAACGGCTAGATCCAGAGAGAAAACGAAAGGGGAAAGCTGTTGCGCTCGTGACGATGAGTACATTCAGTTCGGCTTTCCCAGTTCTGTTCTCATGTTTAATTAAATAAATGTATCAACTTAGGTTACATTTTGTTGAATAAATATTATTGATGATGGGAGGTTTGCATCAGGAGTGTAAGAAGAACGAATATCCGTAGAATGCCGTATCTGACAATTTAGCTGAGTGCTTATTTGCATATGAATAGACTTCCTGGATAAATGTAGAGGTGTATATATTAATTAATTATTATTGTTACCGGTGTTCGTAACCAACAGTCAACAGATATTTTATTTCCTTGGAAGTACAAATAAATCAATCCAACATCGCCAAGAGGAGCTAACATAGGCGAGCCGCGATTTTGATGATTTTCAGTGATATGTAGTGTCACGGCCTTCATAAAACTCCCATGATTCATTGCGCCACCTTCGGCGGTTCGTAACCAACAGTCAACAGATATTTTGTTTCCTTGGAAGTACAAATAAATCAATCCAACATCGCCAGGAGGAGTTAACATAGGCGAGCCGCGATTTTGATGATTTTCAGTGATATGTAGTGTCACGGCCTTCATAAAAAAAACCATGATTCATTGCGCCACCTTCGGCGGTTCCACTCGGGATGCTGCATGGAGTTGCATTCGCGGCTGTTCGTTTTCTGACATTCCAAAATTATCTTCCCTGGCAGTTCGCCAGTTCCCGCAAGGGGGCAATATTTTCAACTGGATGCGCTCATACGGATAACATGCCGTCGATGATACTGAATACATTGTTGGACACTTCTAGTTTTATGGACTTCTGATACCATGAGAAACTTATATTTAATAGAGAAGTGGATATTCATGAACTAAGTGAAATGCTCACAATCTCCAGTACGCATGCTTACATTTACACTCTTTTCCCATCTGAAGGACAGGTTTTATCATATTCTTAATAATTTATTGTTCACTGAATGCATGACACTTGAACAGTAAAATCAGTATTATCTATGTACATTCCGGAAGCTTTCCATGATTGTATTTGAACACATATCTCAACCGAACATGAACATCGCAAATAATGATTTCTCCAAAGAAAGACATGCGCAGTTGGATCGGAAAGGGCGAGGCGACTGACCTGGCGTCACCTTCCAAAAAAAATGTCATTAGCCTTTGGACTACAAAAGAACGAATTTTGTAGGAAGGGCGACGCGCGACGCCAAAATTACCCATTTGGAACAACATAATCGAACAGATATTTTGATGACCAAGGTGATCCAAACGATTTTAAAAACTATTGTCCCATATGTAAATGACTAAGCTGATTCCGAGATTATTGTCTCGAATGCAGATGATATTTGTGTCCCATATCCCTCCAAAGTGTGGCAAAAACGGGTTGATATGGTTACCTCGTAGTTGATCCTGTCGCGCCATTGTGTGTCGACATGCGCGATGTGAACGCGTTTGATACAAAGTGATTACCTTGTGAGACGCACTTGCAACGCGTTTCTTCACAATGCATTTTGTCACAATTGCAACAAAAACGCATTGACACAGTCAAAGCTAACCCATTTTGTCGTAATTGTGACAAAAATGCAAATGTGGCAAAAGGCATAGACTCTGCGTGCAGTGTTAACTCTTTCCCCCTTAGACTTGTGGGGAATTTTCTCTCTCTGACCCATAATAGATTTGTAATGGCGTAGGTCTTTAACCCATGGACTCATTTCAATTTTCATACTTCTCCAGCAATGTAAAATATCCCGTTTTATGTCCCATGTCATGTGGAGAAATATTTACCAATGGTCTCCCACAGACCGATTCTACGTAATTTGTTCACGTTTTATACCAATATACGCAACATTTATTCTAAAAATAAGTAATCTTGTGAGAAAATATGTTGTGTCTGCTTTCCTTCTGTTGAAAATAACGAAAAAGGCGAAGAAATTGTCGCATTTTAGCTACGTTTTGCAGCGCTCACTCTCGGCTTCTCCCGCTGCCATTCCCATGTTATTTCATGCCGTCGTAAAGCTAATTCTCCGGAGATTCGGGATTCATTTCATTTCATTTATTCACCAAGATAAATTAATTGTACAATGTATAGCTGTAAAAAGCAGTTGGCGAGAATAAAACCCCAGAGGGCTTGTTCTATCCCTGCAGAAATAATTCTATTATACATACGAATATAAGTTAAAGAAGCTGGTGAATGTCGATATGAATGTAAGCTGTGAAAACATTATATAAATAGAAACAAACACGTATCCTCGGACAATCAGCAAACTATGTTTGGTTAATGTATTGATACTGATCTATGTGGATAATATAGTACTGAAATAGAATGGACCCTGCCGAATCAGGAAGGGGAGAGGCTAGGGTACACGAAAAAGCAACAGAACCGCGAAAAACTGAAGAATCCCAATGGTCCTAATGAGCTGCCATATAGCATTTGTACATACCATTGTTTTGTACGTTTTTCAATTTCTTATATCAATGTCGCCTGTAAGGCCATTCTGAAAAAAATCACGAGAAATCACGTCCCATTGGTATTTCAATATCGTGAAATGTTGTGATTTTATTTTATCATACTATAATTCAACAAACTGTTTATGTTTTATACAAGTGAAATATACACATACATGTTTTTATTAGTATATTGTGACGATTCGTTAATCCGTGAATTATATAAATATTCGTTGTCAGTCATTCAGTTCAGACGTGTACATATAATGTTCGATATGACGAATGACGATTTCTGACCCTGTATTTGTTGATTTTTCTCGATTTAATGTTCGTTCAATTTATAATTCCTTATCAGACTGGATTAAATACCTTATTCTTGTTGTTACCCAGTAGTTGTTGTTGAATATCTGGATGTGTGGAGTGAGATTTTCACGTTTATGCACATAATTTTGTTGGCAAACTTTTCCGATGCCAGCCATGTGTACGATGATATCAAAACGAGGCTATACTCTGAAACGCTGCATCTTATGGACGATAACGTAATTGTACTAGCGTTTCATGAATTGTAATCGTTCGAAATGATCTCTTCTGAAAGAGATTGTCTTTATTAATCACAACCTTTAAATGATTATTTGGTGATTAGCCGTTTACGACGCTAAGCTCTCCTGAGGGTCGAGAGTACTACACTGGATTCATCCCACCAGATGGCGCTGGGATCATCTGCCCGCGAAAGTATAAAAGGCCAAAGATACTAATAATTCGGCACTTGGTAATCACCGGGTCAGCTACACAGTCCAAACAACTGTGAGAATAGCCAACGATATCCCAGCTATTAATTGTCTGTAACAACCAGCAGGATATTACCATACCTTAGGTAACTGGATACCATTGGAATATAATAATGAGTATGAGAAGCAGATAATTTTATTGGTGCAAGGCCTACTCTTCAATGTAAACAAACCGTTGTCAAGCAAATTATGGGTACCCCGATCCCCTACGAGATATAAATACGGGTGAAAAGAATTTCAGCTGTATGCATATTTACTAGTCAAATAGAGGCTAAAATGTGTTTTGCAGTGAAGTATCTTTATCTTCAAGATCAACATTGAAGTTATTCAGCTATTATCTCGAGACATAATTAAGAATAACCTAATAGTGGCTGTGAGAAACCTGGCCTACGGATAACGAGTCATTTAACCGTTACCAACTACAAAAACTTAACAACAACTGTATGTGGATGGAGATTGGCCGCAGCATTTTTATTCACCATAGAATCCCGGGCATGCTGGGGAGACCACTGTGAGCATGACATGCTGTTCATTACCATTACCATGATACCGTCCAATGGTCGCCGATCTTCCCTGGCAGACCAGTGAATTCCAAACCCAATTCCAATCCATATACTGGAAACCGACCATGTCCACCCATGGGAACACAGGTTGGACTGTCCTTGACACCTCACGTGGCAACACATGTAGATGCTGGAGGACCATTCATTATCCATTAAATTATCTCACCCCATTATACTCCTTTTGGCATAATGTGGGATAACATGCAACATGTTATTTCGCCCAATCATACCCAATGTACAACTCTCGACAACATGAAGCATGTCTCCCACCCAACTATACCGTTTTTGTATAATGTGAGATAACTTACCAGAACTTACCATAACTCTCCTGTGGAAACACAAGTAGAGATAGTACATGTACCATGCTCACAGACGGCCACCCCATAACATACAGACAGTACATCGTGTGAACCAACTGAAATAGATGAAAAGATGTATCAATTATGTTGCGACAATTCATGAGTTAAAAACCGACTCAACAGTTAGATGTACTTGAGTAATGTATTGTCATCAAAAACCATCCTATGCCGGCATGTATGTCACCTTCCGTAGCTCTCTAGCTCCATTTTAACTTTTACTGTTAAACCACAATTGAAAAAGAACTTGGCTGTATTTCAAATAACATCTTAGAAAATGTCAGGCAAAAACATCAAACAATTCCTACATCCACTGGCAAATCTGATTACCCCTGAATGGAAATGAACATTACAAACCATGAGATACCGAATGTCATAGGGTTTCTGGGAAGGGTGGGTGGGTTTTAAATGACGACGAGATGTTGGCACATGTGGCTTGCCAATTCTAGGAATCTAGGACAGCTCCACCGCGCATGTGCGCACTCAATTACATTCAATGACCGATATCTCGATACTGTCTGAAACACGGTCAAAGAGAAGACAACTACATCTAAACACAGCAGCCACCCATGAAGCAGAGTTACCTCCCCTAGACTACACCATATCACAGATTATCATGCCCGAAATAACACAGTTTAGCTATTATGAATTTGCTAAACTGATTTATCTAATGTTATACATTCAGCCCCGAATTCCAGTGCCAAACCAGTAAATATATAATAACAGAGGAAACCAACAGGATTATACACAGAAGAAATACACAGACTGCATTCCGTACATTAAATAAGAGATATTATAATTCGGGAGTGATTTAGTTCTCACTCAGTGGCGTAACAGTAGTATACAAAGAGTCTTTCCGTGTCTCAGCGCTTCACTGCGCATGCGCAGAACTTGGTTTGCCTTGAGAAGTGTGGATGTGCGCATGCGTGAGTGATTGTGTGTGGAGGTGGGTACAAAATGGCGGCCTGTGTGGTTGTGTAGTGGGAAGTAAGTATCCGCCATTTTGTACCCACCTCCACACACCAGTGCACTGACTGACACCGGTGTGGAGGTGGGTACAAAATGGCGGATACTTACTTCCCACTCCACAACCACACAGGCCGCCATTTTGTACCCACCTCCACACACCAGTGCACTGACTGACACCGGTGTGGAGGTGGGTACAAGATGGCGGCCTGTGTGGTTGTGTGGTGGGAGGTGAGTATCCGCCATTTTGTACCCACCTCCACCACACATCATCAATTGACAGGAGGTGGGTACAAGATGGCGGCTGTGGGAGGTGAGTATCCGCCATTTTGTGACAGGAGGTGGGTACAAGATGGCGGCTTGGTTTTAAGGGTGGTGGGAGGTGCGTATCCGCCATTTTGTACCCACCTCCCACCACTCTTCATCAATTGACGTGGTAGGAGGTGGATACAAGATGGCGGCTTGGTTTTAAGGGGAGTGGGAGGTGAGTATCCGCCATTTTGTACCCACCTCCAGTGAAAAACGTATAAAAGGAGTCGATTTTTAGGGAAGGGGTGTATTCATTGCACTACTTTTGCGTAGCACTGTGACTTACCTGTCTGCCTGCCTGCCTGCCTGCCTGCTTGCTTCACCTCTAGTCAGTCATCCAACCAGTTTGCCTGTTTTGTATCAGCTGTGGACACTCCTTTTACTTTTTTCGATTTTACCAGTGCCAATTCACTAGACTATTACTCCGTAATAGTTTTTCACCAGCCCATAGTCATGGCGTCATCATCATCATTATTTTTAGTGAGGCTTGCAAAGTACCGTGTTCGTCTGATTGATGAGATGGAGCGTGTGGGTGACTTATGTGATTTCCTTATGGCGGAGGAAAACATACTCCTGGAACAGCGTGTCGAAGAAATCATGGCGGAGAAAACCTTTTCAGCACAAAACAGAGCTCTCATCGATGATGTACCGCACTTTACCTACTATGGATTTCTAGCCTTCGTGGCGGCGTTGAAGATCACGGGAAATGCCGAACTAGCACATCTACTTGAAGCCGACGACGTTATACAAGATGATGATATCTTAGTGGTGGACACTACCGAAGAGCGTACAGCTAGCAAACGTACTAGCCCAGAGAGTGCTAAACGTGCTGGACGACCCAAACGGCCCCGTCTAACACCGTTAGTAATACCCTGAGGAGCCAGTAGTAGTACCCCAGCAAGTGCCTGTGAAACAAGAGGTAGAACTTCCTATGTCTGTCCAGGAGATCAACAATCTGATCCAAGAGGCTTACCAGGCAGCTCACACCGACATTTGGGAGCTCTCACCCTATTTAACGGTCAGTGTGAAAGACGAAGAAGTGCATTTTAATGCAGCGGGCTTTAACGACAGACCTGGTAAGCATATTGCCATGAACTTGGACACCTGGCAAAAACTGGAGACCCTTGATTACGCCATCGATGCGGTTATTCGTGACCAGGGAAATGACGAAGCGAAATTTCATGTGGGTGACGACATCTTTGTGAGCTGTGCTTATTTCAATGACCAGCTCCTGGTGCATATTCGAAAATGGCGAAAGCGGTTAGATACGCAAGAGCTTGTTGCTTGTCCTCAAGGTGTCACTTTGAAATTAACGGCCTGGCGGAAGTTGCAGAGTCTTGCCAGTACAATTCGTCAAACTCTGGCCTACCAGGTGTCTAACTATATTTATGAGAAGTACATTGACACAGTCCTGCATCTCATCAGACCTCACATGAACACTCTTGTAGCCTCATACGCGAGCCTCACTGAAGCACTACAGGCTGTGACCGAGACGCAAATTGCCCTGGCAGTGGTAGCGGCTTGTCCTTCCAAAATCCCACGTGAAGAGATTGTGACGTACATCTATGTGCACCAAGGACAGAAAGAAGATGATGAATTCAAACAAGTCTTGTTGACGAACTATTGAGAACAAGTGTTGAAAAAACATTTACCATACACATTTATTGATCTGGAGAGCAGTTTTTTCACTGTTAATTGTATTAAAAAATTCAATACTCAGATATAATTGTATTAAATTCAATACCCTTGTGAATACGTTCATTGTGTGTTAATAAAAATAGTAGAAAATTTAAAAAAAATGCTGGTTTGTGTTCATTTTATTGCTTGTTAGTGTTCATTCTTTTTTTAAATTGCGCACAAGGCCCATATGTCAACCCTACACCCAATCCATGAGATGCCCCTTCACCTAAGCTTCACATTGATACCTTACTTCATCCCATCGGTCCACTAGGGGCTCTCCTAGCTCCAAAAAGGCTATTTTCATACCTTTCGGCCGCTGCGCATGCGCAGAAGGCCGATATGTTAACCTCACACCTAGTCCATTAGATAGCCCTTCACCTAAGCTTCAATTTGATACCTCACTCGACCCACTACCTCCAAAATAAAAATAATGAAAAAAAAGATCGATCTTGAAGATCGATCTTTTAAAATAGCCTTTTTGGAGTTAGGGCAGCCCCTAGTGGTCCAATGGGGTCGAGTGAGGTATCAATGTGAAGCATTCATGAAATGCTTCAATTTGATACCTCACTCGACCCACTACCTCCAAAATAAAAATAAAAGAAAAAAGATCGATCTCGATCTTCAAAATAGCCTTTTTGGGGTTAGGGGCGTCCCTCATGGTCCAATCGGGTCGAGTGAGGTATCAATGTGAAGCATTCATGAAATGCTTCAATTTGATACCTCACTCGACCCACTACCTCCAAAATAAAACTGAAAAAAAAAAAAAAAATGAAGATCCATATCGATCTTCAAAATAGCCTTTTTGGAGTTAGGGGAGCCCCTAATGGTCCAATGGGGTCGAGTGAGGTATCAATGTGAAGCATTTCACGTCAGCTTCAATTTGATACTTCACTCGACCCACTACCTCAAAAAAAAAAAAAATAAAGAAATTTTGACCTTGACGTGGTGAAGATGAAAATAAGCAGCTAAAAATTTTTTTTGGCGGTTTTTTCGAGTGAGGTATCAAATTGAAGCTGACGTGAAGGAGCATTTGATGGACTGGGTATGGGATTGAATTAGGGTTATTCCGCGCATGCGCGGTGGTTAAAGGGTATAATTTTTTTTCAATAATTTCAAAAAAATGGTAAAAAAAATTTAAAAAATGTTTTTCTTTGGCGAGTAGCATGAGGGACTTGGTGTTATTTTTGTGTGCTTTTCATAGAAGTTTTCTCTTCCGGAAAGATGGGTTGGCCCTGAAAAGGGCCTTTGATAGTGTCACACGACACTTATGCGCGGTATATTCTCTTCACCCCTCCCACATGCTTCCTGCATATGGGGCACTTTATTTTTAGATGGGACTCTCCGGCATCAACGCAGCGACACATGGCACCTTCACACGACAGTGTTACCCAACAATCTTTACACAGGCAAAGATGTCCACACGGTAACACGGCGTACCAGCTTTCCTCGTCGGTGCAGATACTACAGCGTGTTTTCTTCTCTTCTAGATGGCATTCTTTCTTCTGTATGGCAATTTCCGCCTCCATTCCATTCATTGTCACCTCCATTCCAATCAGCCTTCCCCGCATGGCGATAATCTCATCGTTGAGGCGGGTTACCTCTACTTCGTGGCGGCATGGTTGTGGTGTTTCTGCAGCTGAAATCGTTGGAGTTTCGGTAGTTGTTGGAAGTCTATTTAATCCTGCATGGTCTTCAGCCGAAGTCATTATACTTTGAGTGTCCACAGGCGACGTCATCGTTGTTGTTGGAGGTCTACTAGTATTTAACCAGGCCAGCTCGCCGTCTTGTTCTCCACTCTCCGTGACATCACTGTCGTCTTCTTCTATGACTTCCATTCTGTTTATTTCTTGGTCCTGTTGTTCACTTAGCCTTCGCATCCGTCTACTCTCGTCTGCTCTCACATCTTGCCGGAGTTGTTCTGCAAGTTCTTCGGTACTGTGTAATAACGTGGCTTCGTCTTCAATAACCCTCTGAAAACTTGTGATGATCGTCAATCCTCCATCTTCTTCATGGGTAACCCTCTCTCTGTGTTGTTCTGTAGCAGCAGCATTTCTCGGATCTCGAGTCGGATGGTGCGTAAACAGGGGTCGTCTTCTAAAACTCATGATTTGTATTGGTGAATAAATGTCAAAATACACGTTATTTATAGTCTAGTGGGATGGGAGGGAGATGGGTACAAAATGACGGCCATCCACAGGCCGCCATCTTGTTCCCACCTCCACACCGGTGTCAGTCAGTGCAAGATAGGCTGGCCCACTGTATAGTGATTGGGAGGTGTGTACAACATGGCGGCCATCCACAGGCCGCCATCTTGTATGCATCTCCCACACCGGTGTCAATCAGTGCAAGATAGGCTGGCCCACTGTATAGTGCTGTGTTACCCCTTGTTCCAGCATTAAAATTTCCTATTATTTTTTCGATAAAACCCGTTACAATTTTCAGGGAACTATTAGAAGACTGTCTCCCATAGTCTACACGTTTTTTTAGTCAGGAAAATCAATTTATTTCCAATGTACCTGGTGTTTCATACTACTGTACACTAATTTTATGGGTTTAAAATCACTAAAAATTAATAAAATAACGGTATAGTGTAGCGTTAGACTGTTAAATTTTTTTAAATACAATACACTGAATTGCCTGAGTGCAACTTGCAATAAAATTATAGGTGCGTTGACAGTTATTGTAAAATGACACCCGTTTTAAAATGGGGAAACAAACACAGATTGTCAGCGTCGTAAAAAATATATATCACACAGCTAGAGTGCTCTCGCTACGGTCCGCGTTTTAGACTATAAATAGCGCAGTATTTTTTTAATTATTCACAATTCAGTACCCAGTCATGGAGTCACTACCGCTGACTGAAATCAAGGATATTGATACATCCGACTTCTTCACCAATGATGAAAATCAAGTACAACTCTACGGCGATATCATTAATTTGGTAGATGACCAACCCTGGATAACTGATATAATGGCAGAATTATTTCCTCCACCCGGGAACCAGCCTGCCTCAACTTCAGCCATACCGGATGTTTCCCCAGACGTCTACCAATCTTTTGACGAGATAGACTCCAACTTAGAAAGGATGTTGAAATCACCACAAGCTAAAGAAAAAGACGAAACGGCACAAGAGGGAACCACCGAAACAGAGGGAAGCCATGGAACCGAGGCTACAGAAGAAAGACCAGATGCCAAGGCGGACAACAGAGAACATTTAACCAAGAAGAAGAGGGTACAGAAAAAAAGAAAAGATGTCAGGATGAATAGACAACAGGAGAGGAAAGACAGAAAAGATACAAGGCCCAAGAGAGAGAAGAAAATAACCCCCCCAAAAAATCTACGACGAGGTGTATTATGTTTGGGCGATCTCCACTTCAACATTGGGCTGTAACACAGAACGTCAAAGCGTTTTATATTTACCCTGTGTGGAATGTAGTAATCAGTTTGCAAAGTTTGCCATTTCCCCTTGCGGTCACCAGGCATTATGTCAAGTCTGCATCCATCGTCGGGCGCAAATACCTACCTGTGCAGAAGCCAACCGAGCCCATCCGTGTGAATTAATACCTTTGACCTGTACCGTCTGCGCTGATAGAAGAGACCGACTACAGATCCCCTCAACGATGTAATGCCTACATATCAAAAAAAACGTCCTTTTGAGGGCGCACTATCTTTTCCGAAAGAGAACTGCTAATCACGCACACAAAAATTAAACACGAGATCCCACACCTATATCCCCTGTGTTCGTTCAAAATAAATTCCCGTTATTTATTCGGGCTATTATTTATCAAAATAAATTACCCGTTATTCGGGGTTAGTAACATGTCCCCGGTTCAAAAATTTGAGTCCGTTATCGCGCGGACTGTGTATTAATTAAATTAATGGGGGGAGAGAGAAAAGAAAAAAAATCCTGTGTTTGATATATGAGAGAGATTAGTCCTGACAAGGACCTTTGATATAGGACAGGGATTGTTTTTTTTTGATGTAGTTTGCTAATAATAAAATAAAGGGGTAATGTAGGACATCTGTGCTTTTGAAATTGATGTGCCAGATAGAAGTTTCCTCTCTCGGAAGGAATTGTTCGCCCTTAAAAGGGCGTTTATTATTTTTTATCCCTGTTTTTATTCAGGAGGGAGTAGCTTACTTCCCTGTTGTGCGACCGCTCACATGACTGCTCACATGGAAGTACCGGTACGGGCTGATGCCATCTTCCTCATTGATGTCGCAGTCAAGGGGGCGCCCATTCAGGAAAATGGCAGCAGCTATCGTGGGGGGAGGTTGTTCGAATATAATCAATGGCCTCTCGTCATCGTCATCGTCCAGGCAGGAGGGTAGGTCTTCAAGTGGGAAGGCTGGTGGTATTTCCTCCTTCTCCTCCTGCCGGGGCGCTGTACTGGCCGGTGACGCTGGGTGTGGCGGTGTTGCTCCATCCAACAGTATTTCGTCACATGCTAAATTTTCGAACCGATGTTCGGGCGCTGTTGTTGCCGCGGGAGGAGGGCTGGGATGCATCGCTTCCATGACTTGATGCAAATGATCGAACCAGCCCTCCTCGCCGATGGTCGAATGTGCGGCGTTCAACAGCGCCCTCACATTGTTCGATGTCGTGTCCCCTCCTTCTTCCTGGTTGGTGAGCGTGGCCGCCCATCCGCGGAACTCGTCTCGCCAAAACCGTCTCACATATTTCTTCATTACTCGCTCTTTGCGTCTCGAAAGCTGGGTGGTGGTTTTTGCTGCTGTGGGTTTCATGTTGATGGAGTGAAAAAAATTTCGCAATGGGCCCGATGAATCTGACCGTACTATATATAGACAAAGCGCGGACGTGTGCGACGCCATCTACCCTGTATATTTTTCCGAAGAATGGGTGTGTGTTTCTTTCTGAATTATAAACGCTGTCATTTTACAATCATGGTCAGCCCCCGTAGAATTTTTTAGTTCCAATTCAACTCAGATAAATCTGGGACTAGTATTAAAAATTTCAGCCGTCTAGCCCTTGACTACGCCATGATTTTATAATTTTTACCGAGTTTTCGAGGCGTAATGTTCAAATACGAAAGTACGGAAAAACCGGTACATTAAAAATAAATTAATTTTCTGGATTAAAAATATAGGTAGATTATCACTTATCACTCTATACGAGTGCCCTGAAAATTCCAGCCCATTTCTCCCAAGAGAACTGTAGAAAATAATGAAACATAGCCTTCGTTTTACGGCGAGAAAACACATTCTACGCAGTTGCCGCTTGAATATTGGTGACAAAACAGAGTTGCGTCCCATTTTATTATTCGACTATAATTGAAGTGATGTCGGCTTGAAAAGGGCCAGCCGGGTAATCTGTTAATAAACCAATACACAGAAATGCATGATGATGCTCAATAATGGATTCCGCTTGAAAGAAGCCGGCCGGGTATTCTGTGAATAACCAATACATCGGGTTTGGCTCTCTCACAGCCCTATGGATTGTTCAGGTAATTATCAGGACTTGATATTCTAGCTCAGCAATGCTATAATTTTATTTTTATCCTATTATTAGTCAAGACTATTAATTTATGCACTCGGGGAGCGTCTACAAAAATAATTGCATTGTTAATTTAATTATTTTCCCAGGGTATGCGTATTTTTTTATTTTACAATTTTTTTATTCAAATTTAGCAAGAATCGGTCTATATAAATTTTTGTCTGGCTAGTATTTTTGTCATTCCTCATTATGGCAGCACCGGGAAAAGAGCTCGCGTTCTTTCAAGTGACGTCTAAGGTGATTCTTATCGTGTACGATCATGAATTGCAGCTTATCGAGGAACATCCTGAAGAAGTGAAATTACGTTTAAGCCTTGCCGGGTGGACGCTATTGACGCGTATGTTACAAGGCAAAGAGCCCGAAGTAGATTTTATGCATGTCGGCGTCGGTGTGTACCTGCGGAGTGGCCGAGAGGATTCGTTTTTTCCACGGTTAGAACAATGTGGGGGTAGCGCTATTGTACTTTGGCCAGCATTATGGCAGGCGCTGAAAGCTATTATTACGGAAGTTCATGATGTACTGTACCCTGAATCGAATTCGATCGTGACCCGTACGCTCACCCCGGATTGTACCTTATTATTATATCCTGAACGCGTCGAGCTTATTGATGATGATTCGCGATGTTGGTGCACGCCAGAACCGGCGCGTGTGTCTTTAACCTCGGAAGGCTGGAATACCTTGAAACGTGTGTTATTCGGTCATCTTGACGGAGATAGTATACACCTGTGTGGCGATGTATATATTTTTCGGGGACCTTATTTTGCCCGACTGATTTGTCTCAAGCGAGGCGGATTTACGCTGGATCCCGATTTATGGACGGCTTTGCAACAAATAGTTCCCGTGGTGGATAAAGTATTCGCTCCACACGCGCCGCCTCTCACAGAATAGGTCCTGACCCTATAAATACCGGGGATGAGACAGAGTGTGTATCATTCACCGTTGGACATTTAGAGCAAACATGTCGCTACCACTACGAGCCATCGTGCCTCTTACACCCAGTGTGAGGTTATACGTTTATGCAGATAAAGTCACCCTGGTGAAAGACGATCAAGCTATTTACTGGACGCCCGCTGAGAGGCTATCGAATCCGAGGGTGACACTACAGCGTGATGGGTGGAATAAATTTAAACGGGTGTTGAGCGGTGAGTTGGACGGAGATCTCATCCACCTGGACAATGCCATGTACGTATATTCCCTACCGCCCCTCTGCATACGTCTGGGCCGATACAAAGAGCCTACGCGCAGTATCAGCCTAACTCCCTCTGTGTGGGAAGCCTTGAAGAAAATAGTGCCTATTGTGGACCAGTTGTTTACACCGGACGATCGATCACCCGAGCAATTGGCGTGGGTTCGTGCTATAGAAGACGCGCTAGCTGAACCTCATGAAAAACTACATGATGCAGTTTTTCGTTTCTGTAAACCAGATACTACAGCCGGGAAAAGGCCTATATGTAGAGAATGCACACAGGCTAGAGTATCAGTGTCACCCCATGAAGAGAACCACACACACATGACGATCCAGAACGATGAAGGGAAATAAGAAGACCGTGATGCGGCGGTCAGAAAAAAAGGAAAAGTCTACAGTGATTAACAAGGTGTTAACCGAATTGTATTACAATCCGACGAGTCCAGCTGCCTATAGCGCTGTGGGGGCGCTAGCGCGAGCGGCCCATTCTCAAGGCATTAGTCGAACTCAAGTTCGAGACTGGTTAAAAACTCAAGACACCTATAGCTTACATCGAGCTGCCCGACGCCATTTTCGTCGTAACCGGGTGATCGTCGGCGGTATAGACGCGCAATGGCAGGCGGATTTAGTGGACATGAGTCGATTTGCACCTGACAATGATGGACATGGGTACATATTGACCTGTATCGATATTTTATCCAATTATGCCTGGGTCCTAGCCATTCGTACCAAAACAGGAAAGAATCTCATAGCAGCGTTTCAGCAGATTTTCAAGACGGGACGCAAACCTCTTTATTTGCAAACCGATGAAGGCACAGAATTTCTCAACCGACCCTTTCAAGCCTTTCTTAAGAAAAAGAAGGTATTTTTCTTTCATACGTACAACGAGACGAAAGCTTCGGTAGTGGAACGCTTTAATCGTACCTTCAAAGGACGCATGTACAAGTATTTTACGGCCCAAAACACTCGACGCTACATCGATGTACTCCCTCAACTGGTCCAAGGCTACAATCGCGCCTATCATCGCAGTATCCAGCGAGCGCCCCGTACTGTGACAGAACGCAACGAACATCAAGTGCGTGCTACGCTGTACTCAGAAGACAGTCCACCACTGACGGCACCCCGGTACAAACGTGGAGATGTAGTGCGGATCAGTAAAGTGAAAGGCCAATTTGAGAAAAGTTACTTGCCCAACTGGAGTGACGAACACTTTGTCATCGTTCGCCATAAACCTCGACAGCCCCACGTCTATCAACTGGAAGATCTACAAGGCGAGAGACTGCAAGGCACGTTTTACGAGGCAGAATTACAACCCATAGTGAAAACATCGAAAGACTACTACACGGTGGAAAAGATTTTGAAAACGGAGCGTCGACGGGGGATTCCCTATCATTTCGTCAAATGGCAAGGCTGGCCTCGTTCCTTTAATTCCTGGGTGTCCGACCGTGACATGAAACGTCTATAAAGGCTAACGCCTATCACCACCCGCCTTCAGTATAGGAATGTACCATGGATAGTACACGTCTACCCTTATTGTTACGATCTCCAAAAGCACAAGTCGGTACGGTGTTGTGTCTAGTAGTGGTTCTGGGTACGCTATTTACAGGTGTGTTCTACGATTTGTCGTACGTGATATCCTGTTTCAACACCCTGCGTTCTCCATCATCCACCACGACCACACTGCCTACACCAACCAAGACGTCAAGGGTCCGCCACGTATCAACCCAGACACCTACGTTTCCAGCCCAGACGTCGTCTACTCAAGCCACTACGTTACCCTTTACCCGCTACATCCAGCCCTCCACGACGACCACCACTCCAGGTGATCTTCCGTTATCCCTGAGAAGCGATCCTTCCACACCACCACCCTCTAGTACCACCACGACGCCGCTAAACATATTTGCAGTGGATCCCCGTGAATCACTACGTTTACCCCGACAACGGTATCCCTTCGAGTACGATTCCCGGCAACCCCGACAACTGGGGTGGGCTTCTAAACGTCGAGCGCAAATCACCCAATAAAGAAAAACGATGGACCCGCAATGGCAGCATCCATTCACGTGCCTCATCGCTGGACCGACAGGGTCGGGAAAAACGCACTTTGTTCAACGTCTCATCCAACATGGGTCAGCCCTGATTTCACCCCCTCTAGCTCACATCCTGTGGTGTTATGGCGCTTGGCAGCCCGCGTACGAGGCACTGGCCCGTGTGCCGGGACTCACCTTAGTGGAAGGCATACCGCCTGAAGATACACCCCAAGACACTTTGGTGGTGGTGGATGATCTCATGACGGAAACGGATAGTCGAATCACCCGTCTCTTTACCAAAGGCAGCCATCATCGTCGATTGAGCATCATCTACATCGTACAGAATCTCTTCAGTAAAAACAAAGAACACCGAAACATTAGTTTGAATGCTCAGTATGTGGTGTTATTCAAAAACCCCAGAGACGCTTCACAAATTACCCACCTGGCTCAACAGATGTACCCTAAAAACACGGCCTTTGTACGAGAAGCCTTTGAAGATGCGACCCAACCTGCCCACGGGTATCTACTCATCGACTTGAAACAAGACACGCCCTCCACCCTGCGATTGCGTACCCTGATTTTTCCCGGCGAGATACAGACGGTGTACACACCCAAATGAGAGTCAAGAAGATAAAAGAAGAAGACAAGGCACTCGAGCCCTCATTTCCTCATTATGTCTGCACGCGTACGCAAGCACGCAGCGACCTTGCGGGTATTACGCAGCGCGCCCCCGGAAGTGGGCCGGGCCCTGGTGCGCGGCGCGGATGCCGACTTGGTACGGTGTTTGTGTGAAGTAGCTCATAATGTATTAAAAGGCAATGTTCCACTCAGTCCTCTGCAGAAAGGGAAATTGCAACGGCACAAGGCGGGTCTCCGAACGTTGGTCAAGAAAACGGGCAGTGTCAAGAAAAAGAAACAGGTGTTACAGCGAGGTGGATTTCTCGGCGCACTCCTCGCTCCCTTAGCCGCTACTGTACTGGGACCGTTACTCGGCTCCATCTTGGGACGCTAAAAACATGGACCATACGAAAAAAATGATGCTGGTCGAACCTCGACTGTTACAGAGTTTGCAATCCCCCTATCCCGTCCCGGCCACAGTGCAACGACTCCAGTCTCTGGATGAAGAGATGAATAGTATACTGCAACGTCGACTGCCTGATCACGAGAAAATTCAACTCTACCATCATACGCTGAACCAGTACCAGACGTTTATGGATCAATATAGAGGAAGTAGTACTAGTACGCCACTACCCACCACCACCACGCCCACCCCACTGACATCCCCACCACCACCACCGTCATCCTCGGCCTCACCTGAGCTGGAACAGGAAGTGTTGGCCAGTGTGCCTAAAAACTTCAAGACCAAGGCGCGTTTATTGTTGGACCGGGTGAAACAGAATACCGATATGGATTGGAATGCGGAAGGAAACCTACTGATTCGAAACCAAG
>JAVTVY010045774.1:0-20610 GCA_036873755.1 Hanleya hanleyi | reverse complement strand
GAACCACTGGCGGACAGTTTTATGTATGTATCTTCCTCACTAGGATTCAGGAGAGACCCAAAATCAACATACTCACTGTTGTGGATTTTGGTTCTAGTCTTGGCATTAATGTTAAAGCCTAAAGGCATGCTTGAAGAAACAAGATTTAAACGAAATTGTTCCTCAGGGTCTGTGCCCTCCCCACAAGTGACTGATGTTTCCCCATCTGGCTTACCCAGAAGTTGACTCGCTGCACCACTTCCCAGACCAAGGCCATCCCTGCACATTGCTGTCTGTTACTGGGGGTGATGGGGGTGATGGCGTGATGGGCTCCACTGGCGCTGTTACAACTGGATTTGTTTGTCTTGCGTCCAGAATCCTTATCACCTCCGCCGCAACTTCCGCCGCAGAGGGGCATCGGTGAATGAGGCCAGGGTCTGTAAGCGATGGACCAGGGTCACTTGTCGATGGATCAGGGTCAGTTGATGACACGGGTTGCGTCACCCTTGATTGGGACGTAGGCCTGCGAGACCTCGTTTTTTCATCAGGACTGTGGGCACTACCTGGGATGGGGTTGTTTTGCGTTTCCGGCCCATGATAAGGTACTAAATGATCAAAATTAAACAAAACAAGAGCAGTAACAGTTGAAGTAAGCAGCTGATAATCATAAGATATACCGCGATTAATAAGAAATGCTATAGTGTGATATCACACAGCTAAATTCCAAAGATGCAAACTGTTCATGTTAAGAGATATGTGGGCGCACTTTCTCTCAAATTAACTTAAGCTGTATACGATTGTGCGCCACATTCATGACATTGTAGCCAGGGTGTCAGGCAAATTGACCCTTGAGACAATAAGACAACTAATGCTGTTCATGTAAAAAGGTAACATGTCAAGGCAAACATACTTCTCAAATTAAAAAGCACATAGAAAAAGATCATGAGAAAATTTGGTTCTGCTCGTGTAAACGAGGAGGCACGGAGCAACTAAATAATCTTGTTTTAATGAGAACATGAGGCAGAATAACACTGCTCATGTAGGAACTGAACATGAGGTAAGCTAACACTTCTCATGTAGGAAAAGAATATGAGGTAAGCTAACACTTCTCATATGGAAATGGATCATGAGGCAAACTAAATACTTCTCATGTAGAACGTGATCATGAGGCAAACTAATACTTCTCATGTAGGAACTGGACATGAGGCAAACTAATACCTCTCATGTCGGAACTGAACATGGGGTAAGCTAACACTTCTCATGTAGGAAAAGAATGTGAGGTAAGTAACACTTCTCATGTAGAAGGGAAATATGAGGTAAGCTAAAACTTCTCATGTAGAAGGAGAATATGAGGTAAGCTAAACACTTCTCAATGTAGCGAACACTTCTCATGTAGGTAGACAATATGAGAGAAACTTAATACTTTCAAGTAGAAAAGGAACACAAGCCAACTTATATCTCCCATTTTCAGAACGGAGAATGAACGTCTGCCTCAAACCCGATACAAAAACAGGCCCCAGCCCCGACGCTGGTGACGAACGTTGCTATGGCAGCATGCACGCGCACGGTTTCGTCATCTGTGACGTTGTCCAGCCATCCCTCTTCATGTGTGAAAAATAACTCCACTTGTTCAGAATTGAGTATACAAGTTAATAAAGAGTCATAACATGCTACTCACATAAATATCATTATTTGCAATAATATTCCTTTTTTGTGATTTTCGGGGTTTGGGAATCTGATTCTGATCTTCTTTCAACGATTTGATGTCAAGATCATTTTGGGGTCAAATTCGTCATCTTGAGAGGGTTCTTGGTCAAGGTATACAAACAGTATCTCATTTTATCGGTTTTTGGGGTTGAGTAGCCCGAATCTGGCCATCTTTTGACTTTTCGAGGCAATACTGCATGTGAGGGTCACGGTAGAGGTCACCCTAATCAGAGCGTTCGAGCAGATGGGGGCCATGTTCGATCTGGCTACCTGGTAGTGTTTGTTGTTTTTGTGTGTGTGTGTGTGGTCGGGCGGGGGTGACGGTGGCGTTGCTGCAAGCCCGTCTTAATGCAATGACACCAGACATATGAGAGAAAGATCAACACGTTCACAAGTTGTCACACAGTTCATTATCCCCTCCATCACATCACACCCACGCTGGGGGAGCCGCGTTGGGTTTGTTTACATAATAGTATGGTGTGTATCAGAAGCACCATCGGCTGATGTTGTCCAATCAGAAGCCGCCATTTGGTGTTGCTGCAACCTTCGGCTATGTTCGCTCTTGTCTGTTAGATGTATCCCTAATCGTCGTCGGGCAGTCCAGGATATTGTAACGGCAACATGTCCTGGAACAGCTGATTCGTATTTTGTTTGCATTTTGCAACGCCTCGGTGGGTGGTAAATCCATATCCTCTTTCAAGTGACGCTTGGTCTTCATGATGGACCTATGCGTGAGGTCGCCTTTCATTTTAAGCGGTAGCAGTCTATACTGCTCATAAATCGGCATGGCTGTTTTCCTGATGCATCCGGGGGTGTCTGTGATTGTAAGTCTCTTGTAAGTTACCCAGCCCAACATCTTTGATCCACTCAGCATGAGTATTATTAGCTTCATGCACAATACAATCCCAAAAGGTGGGTTCTTCGTCACTCAGGTAATCCCAAAAGGTGGGTTCTTCGCCACTCAGGCTTCCCTGGGACATAGCCTGACTATGTGAGGCCAAGCTCTCCGTATCAGTGGACAGACTTCCAGCAGTCTCTGCATCAGTATCAGTCGGTGGATTCTCAGCAGTCTCAGTATCATTATCGACTTCTTGCGCCTCGGTGTCTTCATACCCATGTATATTTTTCTGGTGTAGCATCATATCGTCGTGTCTGGTAAACGGTGCGTTTGCACTCAGAGCATGTATAAGCAATGTTGACAGTTGGACGTCGATTGTGCACGTTTTGTGATACGCTTGTTTTCATGGACAGTAACGCCCGCCAACGACATATTGATCAGCTGTCCCCCACATTAGTCAACCTGGATGCCGTAGGGAACATGGTGAAACGAGGAGAATGGTCTCGTGTGGGCTATTTATAGTTCAATTGTGGACGCTTTTGATCTTAATGATGCGTTCAAACAGGTGTTTCATTTGAGCCATCGCTCTGACATACGTAGCTGTCCAGCTCATGCCTGGGATTGTCAAAATTAACGTTGTTCTTTCGATTTCCAAATATGGACCCGGTCCTTCTCCAGCAATTTCATATGGGCCACGAGGTCGACATACTGACATAAAGACGACCGTCGTAGTCTGGGCGCTAATGTGTTATGGGCTAATATTGCGGGTTCCTCTTTCGAATATCCTTTTTGGGGAAACTTGTTTTCTGTGGCCTTTAATGTCTCCCCCACCTCAGCACCCATGCTTCCTTCGAACAGATCCTGCCATAGCCTTGTGTCCACAATGTTTTCATTCTATATACTATACGGGTTTGAGCTGAACCATCACGATTGGTTGATCGAGGTATTCCGGAGTTGGGGGTATGAAGAGGCCCCGCCGTATGGGAGCGGGTTGAATAGGCGCCTACGGACGGGCGCTGCAGGGTGTGGACTCGGTGGGTGGTTCGAGTGTCGCTGGCTCATTGACTTCGTGGTGGCCCCTCACCGGCTGAGTAGTGGGTCGTCAAGACGACTCGTCGAGGCTTGAAATGCCTGCATGAAATAGTCGATGTAGTCAGGATAAATTCGACTTCCGAACACGCGGATTTGCGCTCTGTCCATGGGATACGTGAACAACACGAAGTATCGAGAGTTGAAGGCGATATCACTGGACGCCTTCTCTTGAGGAAAGAGATTCTAGGTCAAATAAATGATGGATAGATTCAGAGTGATGAGATCCTTTGTTGAACGAGTCCGGGATGCGTGGTTGTCCTTGGCCGCACCCATTAGTTCATCCAGTACTACCACGTTGGCCTGATCAGGTCGAAGTAATAAGCTTGATTGAAATCTTGAGGAATTCCTTGGAGAAAGCCCAGTCTGAAACCTTGTAGTTTCATAGGCGGGCTGCCACTAATACGCCCTTCCTCTGAGAATTTCATCACCCCAGGACGTCTTTCAACCCCGTCGGGTCGCTGACGGTCATGGTATGGTGATACTCCAATATTGTCGTCTGTGACATAGGTGTTGATCATATCCTTTCATCGTTCGTACATTGAACTTGCACATTTTCTGGACTCGTTGTTTGAGATGGCTTCGGTATATGCGATTTTTGTGTATGGGAAGCAAATGTCTACGTAGATGAAATGGGGTGGAAAATGACTTCGAACATGCCTGGCATACGTAGATAAGACTATCATCTCCTCGGACATCCGTCGTATAATGAAACCTCTCAGATGTAAGTCGTGTTTATATGCAAGAGCTCGCAAATCTTAAATGATATAGATAACAGCTCGGAACTTGGGATGGGCCGGATAAGTGCTCGTAGTTATTGGAGCTTCGAGCTCTTGGAGGTGACGTCACCGCATGCATCCGCGCTCACCTGGTGCATCCTATAGCCCACAATCTCAAAATGAAGCCAATTATGGTTACTCACGCCCGGAAACGATAAAATGAGGTACTTTTTGTATATCTTGACCAACAACCACTAAAAAGGACGAATTTGATCCCAAAATGATCTTTAGGTTGACCTTGACCTCAAATCCATGAAACCTGTATTCGGAGAGGGGGAAATAAGTTGAAAGAACTTGTCTCCAATCCTTTTGTTAAAATGCAATAAAATAAGTTTAAAACAAAAACATTCATGAAATAAGATCAGATTCCCCGACCCCGGAGACCAAAAAAGTGGTATTATTCATGATTCTAGTCCTTTTGGTTTTTTTCTAATACGATTGACCTCTAACCTGGGTGGCGGTATATCGCGAATATGGCAACCTTGTGGGGCGCCCATCTTGGCGCCGGTCAAAAATCGAAAAAGTATAGTACGGGCGACGTGTGCGCCAAATTTGGTGCTTTTGGAAGAATCTGAACCAAAAAATTCCTTACATCCCGGACTAGTGGTACAGGTGCGGTAAAGGAGCGGTACGTCAAAAAGAAACAGTTTTAAGGAAGAGCACTAACGTCCACCAGGGAACGAATGTGTTATGCCTTGCATACATGTATAAGCATTTCCATTTTAAATCTATGGAGCAAGGGAGACAACTTTGTTATGGTAATCTGGTAACATCACGATCAATCAAATTGCAGTGCTTCATGCTGGGAATTTCATCCGGGATGCCTCGGTATTGTTACCAGAACCTCGAAGGAGAATGACGGTTTGCCTATGTTTATGGCCAAGATACAAGCAGTGGGTGTAGTTGATGTTGATGGATATATATATATATAGGCTCAATGATTATATGGCTGGCGTTTATCTGAGAAACTGAATTCTTCGGGGGGTGTATCTGAATACTGCATGCTGAATGGAATCTGCATGCTGATAGTTGTTTATTGCAAAAAAAAAAATAGAAATAAGAAACCCACAATGGTAATTGATACTGATAACGAATGTGAAATTTTATATACCGTTTATAATTATCAATGCAGATTACTGAAATTATATCATTCATAACCTTGGTCCTGTTCTGCATGCATAACATCAGAAACTAGAGCCTTAGGCACTGAAACGGGGCTATTTAAATGTAAAATAGGCTGTTGGAATATTTCCACTAACTCGTTGATGTTCAGTTCCATGGTGAAAAGCCATACAATTTGTAGTCTCACATATTTCTCTCAATAAAGATCTATAGTGCATTAGTGTAATTGTACACATACATATATTTAAAAAAATAACTTGTGACTGATGGGACAGACATTTATTATGAAACCAACCTGATGAAATGATAGATAATGTCTTCTCTGCATGTCACCGATATTTTTAAAATATTTTTACTTTTTTCAGATTATAGAAAGCATATCCTTCAGCAGTAAATGACAAAAGATGAATATTTAGATACAATGTAAAATCCTCAGGATTAGATGGACTGGATCTATGCTGGGATGTATCCTATCATGGCATATTATATACATGTACCTCCACCTGCCAGTTCACTCCTAGTGTGGAAGGTGATAAATTATTACAATGGTTGTATGCAGACTTGTACATGTAGCTTACTGGTATCTAAACAGAATGACTTGGACTTTGACCCTATCAATTGACCCTATCAGCTAAGTGAATCAAGCCATTGACCTGGGTCATGCAGTGTCACGCATGTGTCTTTGTTCTAAAAGCTATAGAGGGTCTGGTGGAGGGGATGTTTGTGTATTAGCCCTATTAAGTTACATACCCTGTATACAATTTCTGCAAGAATGGAAGCCTAGAAAATTAGAATTTCTTGCCAACATGGCAAACATATGATAAGTCTGCCTTAAACTATTTTCTTCTGTATATGTTAAGTGTTCTAATAAAGTTTTTTATCAACCAGCAATTTATGACATCCTTTCAGGAAAACACTCTAAGTCAACCTCTGAATAGTATCCATTTTGTATTCATGCTCTAAAGCAGGAAATCTCTGTGAAAATGACATATGAACATATATAAGAATAGCAGAAAATATTTAACTTCACTAATATAGACCAGGTGAAACAAAATCTAGCCAAAATAGTTGATCAAACTATCTGCAGTAGCTGAATAACTTGAGGACTTTTTTCTTCTGCTCTTCCTCTCAAAGCCTAAAGCAGTTAAATAAACAACCAGTCACCCTGGCAACGGTACCAAATTTTCTCAATTTTCCTGACTACAATACAGGACCATTAGTCCCTACGGGACATAGCCCCGTAAAAAATGTTTGAATAGGGAAGTGGATGATCTGGATTCCTGTGCTAATGAACCTCACACATTACTTTCAGTAGTGCGCATGCTCAGATTTGCTCTTTACCCGTCCGAAGGTCGGGTTTTACGGGTCATAAATAAAAGGTGATTCATTCTCTCGATCCCAGTTTGCTATGAAAACAAATTTATTTGGAGCCAGTCGTTGATTGCTCAATGAGTAATTAAAACGGGCAAGGAAAACAATTTAACAAGAACAAATACGCAGATGATTTGAACGTGAAGAAACAAAAGCAAATTCTCCACTGGGCCATGAGATAGCCTATATATTACAAGAATGGAAAACTACCGGTTAATATGTCTTTATGAGGTTTGGGCAAATATAATTCTTGATAAAAACCTGAACATATTTGTATAAATGGGCGTACTCTGGCCATCGTTCAAACCACTTCCGTTGATATACATCTATATGACTCCAGCACGATCAGCCCTGGTGCCTGTCTCGGCCCAGAACCTCAAGTTTTATGAATGATAAACCTGACCTTGACCCGCTATATAGTACTATAAATCTGCCTACTGAAGAGTTGTAGTAAAGTTCTCATAGGTACTCCGTAGCCAAGCGCTTTTGTCCCATATAGTTGTCTGAAACACTTAAGATTTTCTCCTCGTGGGTGGATAGGCGAATGTAACCAAAATTGTCGTTTTCAGTGTCAAACAAAACTTGTATTGCTATAAACTGGCCTCTATAAAAAAAACTCTCAAATTTAAGGAGCGTATATTAACTGGAACACGAATAGTTTATATGGCTTGTTGAAATTACCGGTACATCTGGTTTTAGCCAAAGGCTATACATCACCACTTGTCATTGATCTACAACGGACACCGGTGTTCTCCACAGTTCATTCTACACCTACTGAACAGCTATTAGGATGGCGGAGCAACAACAAGAAGAGAGGTCCTGGCCAGATTTGTTAGGAAAGGTGGGTGATCAGGCACATTGAGTTGTTAATGTTCGACCTAATAATATTACGGTTCCATCTTAACCTACATAAAACACGATGAGATTTGGAGCAAGAAACGTGATTGTGCATTCGATAGTTTGAGTACCCTACATGTCGATAGCTTGACTGCCGTACAGTATAGGCCTACATTTAAGTATTATATATATGGCTGTGCTCATTCGATTTGCTTCGGACCTATGTAGGCTTACTTATATCTTTATCTCCTCGTTCCTCAGTAAATGCAAATAAGGAACGTAGGTCCCAGGCGTGTTTAAACCATCTTCATACAGTGGTCGACTTCTCCGTTCACAATTCGAATTCGAAATGTGAACGAACAAGTCGTCTTGTGTATATGAAGATTGTTTAACCGAGCGCAGAAGCACGATAGGCTGAGCACGTGTTTCAGTATCTGTAATACAAATCGTGACACAAATGTACCGGTATATGAAACTGTTGTAATGGATAATGCAAGTTGATTTGCTTCTAATAATGTAGGACTCAAAATTAGCTGAACACCAGTGTTCCACTAACACTAAAAGTTGTTCTTATGTAACAGTTTTTTGTTAACTCTTTTGTTCTCGAGGTGTTCTCGAATAAATCAGAACATACAGACGTGTTCAAACTATTTTCATTTATAGTCGTATTCAAAATGTGAACACCAGTGAACACGGAGATTCAAATTGTAATAGCTCAGTTCCAGTTTAGAACACCAATTCGTGTTCCGATGTAACAGTTTTTAAACACCTTTTTGGTGTTCTGGAAATAAATAAGCGCAGCAGTGTTCAAAATTTGATCATTTTCTTTTAATCGCATTCTAAATGCGTACACAAATGTTCAAATGGTAATGGCACTTTACACCACGAAACCTATGTTTTAAGTCGTATTCCAGAATATACATTCGAATATGAAAAGAACACTAGTCAGTGTTAACATTAGGAACATCAGTGCCCAAGTTAAGAACAACAAACGGAGGCGTCAGGCGTCCGAAAATTCTAGTATGCAGTCGTTCAGGTATAATAGCTTCATAAATGCAATCCATGATACCAGTTTAAATAGCGTTGTACGACATCCAAACTATCTGTTTAACATTGTGATACGCCCTCTTAAGTGTTCAAGGTTACTGGAGAGGTAATGAGCCCGTTATGCGGGTATCATTCCATCTCCTTTTGAAGCTCATTTGTCACAAAATGAGATAGCCAGAGCCTGAATAAAATCAGTTATACCGTGTTTGAAGAATTTGAGTGAAATCAACTTTGAAAGTGGGCGATTTTAGGGAAATCACATGAAATCAGCAAATTCTCTGAAGATTCACACCCCTGGAATGAAAATTCTTTCTTAATACTTCCTGCGAATGGACAAGAAAATCAAGACACAAATGCTTTTGCCATCGGTCTAATCTGGTATATATTTCTTGTTAAACCATGTCATATAAGGCAGCTGATAGCTGATCTTGAAGACGCTTACTTGACTGTGATAATGTCATGAGAAAGGTTGATCCAACCTTTAGACTCAGCAATAAACAAAATGTAATATGGAAATGTTAGTTTTTCTTTCTTTCAATATATAATGAATTACATCGAGGACAGCGATAAATGCAAATTGCATGGTATGTAGGTAATAATAAGATGGCTGAAATGTCGTATTAGCATAAAATGCACTTTTTTTACGAGCTCTGAAACATTGGCAGTATAATAATGAGCACTACGATTCTTTGACTACTGGATAAACGGGTTAAAACGCAAATATCTTGAATAGTTTTCTACTCGCAGTCACTTTTCAATTTGCTTTTCAGACGTGGGAAGAAGCGGAGAAGTTTTTCAAAGAAAATCACCCGGATCTGACGGCAAGTCCCTCTTCATTCTATACAATGTATTTTATGTCACATATTAGCCGTTGTATGCTTTTGAATATCGGTAAAATCTAAACCAGAACGACTCCGTGCACGCAGTCATCATGCATAATGTCTTCAGTTTCTATATTTCGAACAAAAGGAATGGTCGGGAAATGATGTCTTTCGTGTTGGCTACAACTGAAGCGGAGTAGGCCCTACACTGCCGTTCCGTTCGTCAAAAAAGAAAGATACTTCATTGATTGCGATAGGCCTACATCACCAATCGAGTTCACCCAAACTGTCTCAAATATATTTGAACACATTAAATAATATAACATCGTTCATTTATTACAGGTGGTTAAAGCGTCAGAGAACTCGATGATGACAATGGATTACCGTATTGAAAGAGTCCGAGTGTTCGTGGACAGCGGAGACAAGGTCACTCAAGTTCCTCGAGTTGGCTAACCGGCACACTTCAAACATTTCATAATATATTCCCACATCGCTAGATTTCTTTGTAGAATTTACTCATTAAGCTTCGCATAGTAGTGGACTCTAGCGGAACGAATCTGCCGAAAAATGAAAGACTGTTCCAGGAGACTGCATCACGGGTGATGATAGAAAAATTCACGTATGTTCACCAATGCGAATTTTGTGCCAGAGACTTCTTTCGTTGGGATTTAGCAGGCTTTTGCGAGGACAGTATAGTTTACATTAGTTGAATGAATAAAGGGCACTTATCACCTGTCGAGGAGTTTTGTTGAAATCAGGGCACCATGTGACCTCTTGTATAGTATACAGGAAGTAACATTTCCATGATATTTTCTATATTATATTCGTTCTCATGAATACCTGTCATTCTAGATGATGCGAGAGTTTTAAACACGCACGGCGTTTAAAAAAAAAAGTTTTCAGCAACTACTTGGGCCGACCATAAATGTCCAATAACAACTGAGCAACCGCTGATAAGAACGCTTTGAAGAACAGGAGAATTTGAGAGTTGCAGAAGCTGAATAATCTTGTGAATGACTTAGTACAAGATCAATACAGACAATATCACCTTGGACAGTTGCGTCCGTTGCCTGATTCATTACGTTTTTACGAATGGTTGGGCAGCAAAAAAAGTTGTTTTCGAATTTAGTTCCACAGTTCAACTATTAGAGAGATAGGTCTTACGCGAAATCGTTTCCAACATCCCAAAGGTCGAGATAATAGGTCCATACCACGGAGATGCGCACAGATGCCTGGCAGATGCTTATTTTGAATAGTTTTTAAAAAATAATAAATAAATATATTTTTTCAAATCAAATGTTGTTTAAATATTTTTCTCCGATTTTTGTCATCTTCACCTCCAAATCAAAGATGAAAGAAATTTCAGTAGTAGGGAAAGGACCGATTCTGTCGTAAAAATAAGGCTGAGGGGTGAGGCTGATTACGTCACTTCCGGTCACGTCACTTCCGGTGACATCATTTCCGGGTCAAAGGTCACTTCCGTGTCAAAGGTTACTTTCGGACATGTGACGGTCCAGCAAGAGTTATCTGCCCCTGAAGAAGTCCGAACGCTTCAGTTATTTCAATGTTAATCCCAACGGTCAACCCACTCATAGACATTTGCGGTATGGGGTGTGGTACCTTGTTTTTTTCTCTCTTACGATTGGCGGGGTCTCGAGGCCATGGGTTGACTTTTGCTGAAAAGTTCAGGCAGGTCCATTCCGGTGCAGTGAACAATGACCTAGCACCATGGGCACTCATGGACATTTGCGGTATGGGGTGTTACATCTTGTTTTCTCTGTCTCGCAATGTAGAACAAGATGGGAGGGGTCTCGTGGCCATGGGTTGATTTTCGCTGAAAAGTTACCGTGCGCATGCGTCGTGCATATGCAGATCTGGGGTGGACGTTTTGGGGTCTGGGTGAGGCACTATTGGGCTGATTGGGCTGTGCGAGGTATCAAAGTGAAGCACTCCTAGGGAACCATACAACTGGATGGTGCATGGGTGTGAAGTGTAAGTAATTAGGCTATGGCGCGAATGCGCATACAGGGAATTGTGGGGAAAAGGCATTGGAATGGACGTTTTGGGGTCGCGGTGGACCAATATTGGTCCGAATGGTTCGTGTGAGGTATCGGTTTGAAGCTCTCGTGAGGTAGCGTCCAACTGAACTGGTGGAGTGAAAGTAGTGCAATGGTGCGCATGCGCAGACAGAGAATTGTGGGGAAAGGGCATTGGAATAGACGTCTTGCAGTCGATCCGAAAACAGATGAGCCATAGAAATAAGAATGTTGTTGTTGTTGAGATAGTATAGTCTCTCAATTTCGGGGAAGTAAAAATCAAGGGAAGTAATCCACTTGCCCTTTAGTAGTAGAGAAAGTAGAAACCCAATATATTTGCCCTGTGGTCTTTGTGTATTGTTTTACAATAACGCCTTAATGCCCTATCTTGACGCCGTAACGCTTCATCGTATCACCTTAACGCCCTAACATACCAGTTTTTTTTCTTTTGCGCGAGATTATATCATGCTATTATTATATAATACTAATGTGTCGACAAAGTGTATGCATGAATCAATCCATTCACACCACGGAATAAAACAGGTTGAGATTTGGTGGTCCCCGATGTCATCATCACTCTATGCCGGGACACTGTACGGAGGTTTTGCTGGGAAAACCCTTGTTTCGTAGATCATCGCTCTAAATGTCAGGGTAAATTTTCTTGGAAATTCTCTGGCGAAAGCCCTTTCTATTTATAGATATAGCCAGACTGGAGGTGAAATTCGTATACGCACTGAGGTGTAGTAGAGAAAAGGCACTTTCGGATGTGCTGACTATGCCCAAGACACTACCAAGGTTATTTGCATAGCAATACATGCACCAAGAGAAGGTGAATCCTCAGGCAACACCTCAACGCCTATCTTAACTCCCTAACTCCGCTGCTCCTGTCCAAGCAAAAGCCGTTATTTGATGTTGCATCTATAACATTCTCTTTTGCCCAGTAGAGTCAGACTGGGAGTGACATGCGCCTGCACACCCGAGGAGTACTAGAGAAAGAGAGTTTCGGAAGTGCAAAGGAGAGCATTTGAGGAGATGGAGCCATGTTGTTGTTGTTGTTGCGGACGTCCCTCCTTTCAGACTAGGAGCACCCTCTTACAGAGGTATTTAGAAGCTTGCAGTAACCCCGCCGCTTACTAGGGTGGTCGAGACCGGGTCAGTAGCAGTCGAGGTCCCGTGTTGTGCAGGCTGTGCAGTAACTTATTTACAGTGCATTGACACCTCCTGACTGTACATATAGACCCGTCCCTTTTTCTGACCAGGTGTGTGCGATGTACTACTGTGAGTGGATTTATATAGCGGTCACTGAAAGACACCCAGGTACTTTATTCCCCAAGTGCCTCCGCTGGCGAAGGTCTAGCGTAGCAACTAGTTCCGCCATCAGTTCATATTACCCTGGACACCGAATCAGTCCAGCGCCTTGTGAATAGGCGAGTATATATGTAACCGGTCACTGGCGAGGCGCGAACCCACGCCAGCTGTAGCACTCCGGGTCAGAGTCAGACACTCTAACCATTCGGCCACGACACGCCCACAAAGCCATGTTCGCTCCTCTGGCTACCTGGTAGAGTTACCTGTGTGTGTGCGTGTGAGGAGTGAGTGAGTGTGGTGGTGGTGGTGGTGTTGGTGGTGGTGATGGCGCGGCTAATCACCAGTCTTAATGCAGTGACTCACTAACGCCCTAACGTCTTCTTTACCTAGTCCCATAATGTCTTAAAGCAATGATCCAGACAGCTGAGAGAAAGAAAGACCAACACATTTAACAGTTTTCATATAGTTTTATCCCTTCCATCACATCATACCCACGCTGGGGGAGCCGCGTTGGATACGTTTACAATTCAATTGTGCTCTTGTCCAATCAGAAGCCGTCATATTCATTCTTGCCCGTTAGATGTATTCTCGGCTGCTCTTGTCCAATCAGAAGCCGTCATTTCATAAGTTCAATTTTCGGCCATGTTCGCTCTGATCCGTTTGTTCTATTCGTCATCGGGCAGGCCAGGATACTGTAACGGCAATGTCCCGGAAAAGCTGTTTGCGCATTTTGCAGGGCCTCGGTGCGCATTTTGCAGGGCCTCGGTGGGTGATAGCCCCACATCCTCTTCCAGTTGATACTTTGTCTTCATGATGGACCTGAGCTTGGGTCCGTCTTTCATTTCAAGCGATAGCAGGGTATACTGTTTATAGATCATCATGGCTTTTTTCGTGATGCAGGGGCACATTTGGATGTACGTCTGTTGTAACTTATCTCATCCGGCGTCCTCGATTGTTGCAGTGTGAGTATTAATAACTGCTCTCACAATACGATCCCAAAAGGTAGGTTCTTCCTCACTCAGTCTTCCCTGGGACGTAGCCTGACTATCTGAGATCAAGCTCTGTATATCAGTAGAAAGACTCAGCAGTCTGTTTCAGTATCACTCGGCGGACTCTCATAATCAGCTACATACTAGCATATTCTCAGCATCGGTGTCTTCAATCCCATGTGTATTGTTCTGGTGTCGTTTCATATCGTGGCCTTTTTGTGAACGTGCGTTTGCACAAAGAGCAAGTATAAGCCATGTTAATGGTTGAACAGTGACTGCATTTTTTGGGATACGCTTGCTTTTATGGACAACGCCCAGTTTAACGCTTCAACGCTCTTGAGAAATAGATCAGCTCTGATTTTTCTAGATATTCCATGGAATTGACACTAATTCATCGAAATACTGTGACACTCGTCATTACGCCTTAACGCCCGCCTCAACGCATTAACGCTCTATCTTAACGTCCATCGCAATGCTCGTCTTAATGCCCTATATTAACATCTTAATGTCTTATCTTAATGCATTAATGCCATAGCTCAATGCCTTACCACCCTATAGTAATGCTTTACCGCCCTATAGTAATGCTTTACCGCCCTATAGTAATGCCTTACCGCCCTATCGTAACGCCTTAATGCCTGTGTGGTACACCCTGTACCCTAAAGGTCATAGATTACACCACAGTGCGGGTGTACCATACATGTGTTAACCCATTACGTTAGGGTGATAAGGCGTGACTATAGGGCGTTAAGCTGGGGCATTAAGATAAGGCATTAGGGCATTAAGATGGGGCGTTAAGGCATTGAAACGGGCGTTAAGATAGAGCATTAAGGTGCTGAGACGGACGTTAAGGCGTCAAGAGTATTTCGATAAATTAGTGTCAATTCCATGGAATATCTAGAATAATCAGAGCTTCTGAGCTATTTCACCAGGCCGTTGAAGCGTTAAACTGGGCGTTGGTGGGCGTTTGTCATTAAAAGCAGGCATATCCAAAAAACTTTCACATTTGACGTTCAACCGTCAACTTGGCTATAATTGCTCTGAGTGCAAACGCACATTCACCAGGCATTCGATATGATGCGACACCAAAAGAATATACATGGGACTGGAAACACCAAGGCACAAGAAGCCAATGCAGATGCTGAGATTATGCCAGCTGATTCTGAGAGTCTGCCGACTGATTCCGAAACGGAGACTGCCGAGAGTCTTTCTACTGATACACAGAGCTTGATGTCAGACAGTTAGGCTACGTTAGGCTAACCTTCCTTTTGGAATCAGCAGCTATTAATACTCACGCTGCAGCGATCGAGGACGCCAGACAGGCTAACTTACACCTGGGGTAATAAGTCGATGCATCTGTTAGGGAGTTAAGATAGTCGTTAAGGCGTTGCGTGGGAATTCGCTTTCTCTTGCTGCGTGTATTGCTATGCAAATAACTTTGAAGTGCCTGGGGCATAGTCAGCACCTCAAAAAGTGCCCTTTCTCTACTACACCTCAGTGCCTAACACGTTTCACTTCCAGTCTGGCTCCACCCGATATGATCTATCAATATAACAGGGTTTTTTCCCAGAAATTCCCCGCAAAATTTACCCTGACATTTAGAGAGATGATCTAAAAAACGGGTTTTGCCAGCAAAACCTCCATACAATATCCCTGCATAGTGCTATGATGACATCTCTACTTGTTTTATTCCGTGGTGTGAATGGATTGATACATACACCGTGTCGACGCATAAGTATTATATAATAGCATGATATAATCTCGTGCAAGGAAAAAACTGATATGTTAGGGCATTTATACAAGGTGTTAGGATAAGGTGGTAAGGCGATAAGATTGGGCATTAACGCGTTACGATAAGGCGTTATCATAGAGCATCAAGGCGTTATTGTAAAACTCTCCACAAAGGACATCGGGCAAATATACTGGGTTTCTGCTTTGTCTACTACTAAGGGGCAAGTGGATTACTTCCCTTGATTTTTTACTTCCCTGAAATTGAGAGACTATACTATCTCAACAAGAACAACATTCCCATTTCTATGACTCACCAGGTCTAAAGTCCGTTTTCCATATCATTTCTGGATAAAGTTTTACATGCACCCACCCATGACTTGATCGGCCTGGAGGAGAGATTCACAAGGATACTTTCCCCGATTTAGTACGCCAATTATTGGACCACCTCGAATCCAAAATGTTCATTCCAATGCCCTTTTCCTACAATTCCCTGTCTGCGCATGCGTGCCACAGCCTTACTTCCACACCACACCCATTCAGTCGGGTATTCCCCTACCAGTGCTTCACTTTGATACCTCACATGGCCCAATCAGCCCAATAGTGCCCCATCCAGACCCCAAAACGTCCACCCCAGATCCACCTATGCATGACACATGCACACTGCAACTTTTCAGCGAAAATCAACCCATGGCCACGAGACCCCTCCCATCGTGTTCTACATCGTGAGACAGAGAAAACAAGGTGCCACACCCCATAACACAACTGTCCATGAGTGGGTTGCCCAAGGTGCCAGGTCATTGTCCACTGCACCAGAATGGGCCTAAAATGTCCACCCCAGACCTCCCTGAACTTTTCAGCAAAAGTCACCCCATGACCTTGAGACCCGTCCCATCGTGAGACAGAAAAAACAAGGTGCCACACCCCATACCACAAATGTCTATGAGTGGGTTGCCCATTGGGATTAACATTGGAAGCGTAGTCTTATTTAGGAGCAGATAACTCTTGCCGGGCCATCATGTGACTGGAAGTGACCTTTGACCTGGATGTCACCTTTGACCCGGAAGTGACCTTTGACCTGGATGTGATGTCACCAGAAGTCACGTGACTGAAAGTCACCTCATCCGAAATGTCATCAGGCTCACTCCTCAGCCTCATTTTTGTGACAGAATTGGTCCTTTCCCTACTACTAATTTCATTTTTTTTAAATCTATTCATTTTCATAATTTATTAAAAATGTACATATGCCTCTATCATCAAATATCCCACAAACCAGGCAACTGTGATGATGCCATATACAAGAATCGCCAAGTATATGTATACAGTTTTGTAGAACATGATAATGGGGATATAAAGAATAGAAGTATAATACAGCTCCGTTTGAGTTGGTAGAAAAATGTTTTATTGCAGGTTAGTTTATCAACCATTTTTGTATATATAAACGGTATAACTGAACAAAAGTTCCTGGTTAAGTTGAGTAACTTATCAGATATCCTATGCAGGGAAATAATATCATGGAAATATCAGGTTTTTATGAGAGTTGGTTACTTCCCGTATGTTTTACACTAACAGGCAATAATATGAGATTCCAAAGAATACATGAGCAACCTGAATGACATGAGAATAAAATGTCTTTTCATGGCAACATGTTCTGAACACAGACTTGATACTCATGGAAGTCCAAATCCTAACTTTTTCAAGAATTAACTGTATATAATTATTACAGGAGAGTAATTCTCATGGTATTTTCAAGATACTCTCCTCAAGGAACACTAAAAACAATACTCCTACAATTGGAGGTTGACCGATGATCTCAGCTCAATTTGATCATTCAGATTTTCTAGTTTCAACTGGTGAATTACTTAAGATCCCTTCATTCTTCAAAATGACAAGAAATTGAGGGAGATATACTACCTGAACTGAACTGCAGTTCATATGATGCTCCACATTTTTATGACATTATGTGGTCATAACAGACTGCAGTATTTAAGTCTTCTGCACTGTTGAACAATGAAGAGCCACACAGATCTCATTTCAATTCAAGAGACTGTAAAATCTGTGAGATGAATAACATATATAGGAGAATTCTATAACAACACATATATCTTTTCTCCTGAATTTTTAGGTGTAATCACATTCTTATACATGTATATTGTATATTGAAAATAGCCCTGCGGGGCTCCCAGGGATTGACCTGGGGTGTTGTTGTGCACACTCCAGGTCATGGTAAGGATAGGTCTCAGCTCATCTGAGAGTTTGTCGTAAAAGGCGACTTAACTGGGGCACCCATGAGGTTCCCCGAGTGTGAAAAGGAATAGGGCCCCACCTGTGGGGTCCTGGATGTTAAAAGGAATAGGACCCTATCCTTGTGGTTTCCGGGTTCTTCTGAAAAAGGGTAGGGTCATTTTTATTTTTAGAAATTGTGTTCTTTCAGGCTTCAATTAATGCTATTTGATGCATTTTTGAGATTCAAGAAGGCAATGTATTTGAAAGTGCAACAAATCAGGTTATTTTAGGGGAGTTTGGGATCCATTTATAAACCAAAAATACCATTGTTGAAGATAACTGTTCTGATTTGATCCCCTCCCTCCTTCCCCAAAAACAGCAAAAAAAAACCCCAACAAAAACACACCATACACACCTCCCACAAAGAGATTACAGATGCTGCCAGAATACCCACCCAAATCAAATTAAGCTTGGATGAAAAGGAGTTGTGCACTTTACAATAGTATACACAGGCTCAAAGATATATCAATTGTCAGCCTTTGTTAAAACATGTATAGATGAGTATATGAATACTGCAGTGAACTCTGTGTCGAGATAGACGACAGGAAAAATGGACTCGTCAGGTGTAAAAATGCCACAAAATAAAATAATGTACAATCAGAACTTGAACAAAAATGGAGACTGATCAATAGTTCACATTAGTTTGTTCAGTCAACCAAACAACAGTATGGGTGTTAAAAAGGTGATCATGCAGTTCATGGTTATGTGTGGAGATTCTGATTATTCAGTTATATCAACACACTGTGAGTGAAACATAGAGGAAACGTTTTGTCTCTCAGCAAGTGAGAGAGAGCTACTTCTCCAAAATGGGGTTACACTTGTCCCTCATTATAGGCTGAAATTGGGAGACAAATTATTGACCACACTATAGCGGAGTCACACTAAAGTGAGTCTTTACATACCAGCATTCATATTAGAGGTATAAATTGGGGGATATAACAGTGGTCGTGTTATACTGAAAACTGCTTTATAATGAACCATGTTATAATGAGGGACAAGTGTGAAAAAGACTGCTTTTGCCCGATACATTCAACAATATAACGAACTAAGAGACATCCGCCATAGGCGACCAAGGACAAATGTATCCTCATCAGATGGTATTAAAAGAATCAAAATTGCCATCTAATTTGCATAATAATAGATGACATGTATATCACATGTATATCGTATTAACAATTAGACTATGCACACTTTCGTTAAAAACTCACTGTTACAACATGTAACAATATATAAGTTAAGCCACCTGCGGATTTTGGCGTGTTATGAATAAATCAAGTTATTAATCAACTGAGACCTTTTTTACCTCCATTTTAGAGAGGTAGTTCTCTTTAATCTGTACAGAACTTTGTGATGGCCGCAGGTCAAATTATTTTGTCTTCATGATCAGGATATTCAGGGGATTTGTAGTAGAACTGCCAGTATGTACTAGCGCCAACAATTACGGGGAGCATGCTATGAAAGTATGGAGACTGTCATACTTCTAATGGTAATAGTCCTCTTCTAAAATGCCTAACACTCAATGTTCGAATGCAAATACTAAAATCATACAACAATACTTAAGCCTTGGATTGGTATGGCCACCAGAATCACAGACACACGGACAGAATGTTAAGTTTCAAAAATATAATATCAAGAAAATGGTATTAAAATAATAAACACACATAATTAAAATGCATGAGTCCAAACACAAATATATATATTGTATTAAGTTATAAGTATATCAATATGTATATGCTTAAAATGCTGTAAACTTCAAAGACAAGAGCACCCAAAACAATAAGACATGAAAATGGCAGTTGGTGCAAATGATGATAATATTAATAATCCAACTTAATCATTGAAATAAATGGCAAGGATTTGAAGATATGCACAACATAAAAATTGACGGTAATATACCTATATATGTACAGTAGCAAGCTTTATAAAAACAAAACCTTTTGCTAAAACAATACTTTAAATCTGAAAATCTCAGAAGTGTCGGATTAATAAGAGAATAGGTCATTTAGCTTCAATACCTTCGGAGTACCAACACGATACTCATCCTTCGCCTATTAGTTCTGGAGATATGGTGGTATTCAGGTGACAAATACATATTTTGACCCATTTTGACCCAGTGACCCCAAAGAAATGAGTCAATATGGCCAATTTTCAATACGCTTCTGCTTTATGACCAAATCGATGCATCAGTGTGATATAAATAGTGTCTCATGGGTCAAACATATCCGGACTACCAAAGTTGCAGAAAGCAAGCAGCAATATTAGCATTATCATTTCACTTAAGGATTAACACATGATGAGGAACACATTCCAGTCTGTTATACAGTTAAACCACAAAATGTTATAACATAAAATACTGGCAGCTTAGAGCTGGTAAACTAAGGGAACATACTAAATGTATAATGAATTCACATATCACACAGCACTTGAGGCACAGCTAGCACTATAAAGTTGTTCAGAATCAAGGGAGACAACTAGGTTGAGGTACTAACAAAATCTCCATTGAAATGAATTATCAAGATTTAGCTGATGTTACGTTCAGTGCGAGTATGATGCTGCCATATATTGCCATCACTGACATAACAACTACACAAAACAACTATGGCATACTAACTTCAGGCTTTGTCCCTTCCTACTCCAAAATTATAGAGAATACACCACCACACTGGAGTACCACTT
>JAVTVY010045773.1:0-21520 GCA_036873755.1 Hanleya hanleyi | reverse complement strand
ACAGTTTAGTTCCATATGGGATTCCTGCTGGATAGGTCAGTCCCGTGTGGCATTACTGCTGGATAGGCCTATGCCATTTGGGATTACTGCTGGATAGGTCAGTCCCATGTGGGATTACTGTGGGAAAGCTCTGACCTAGGAAAACATGAAACATGTCCACTAAGTTTTATAATCATCCCACGAAAGGTTCAACAAACTTTCCATGTACAGATCTACATGTAAATTTTTGCCCAACAAAAACCTTATCAATGGAAACGTACAAAGTCTAAATAGCAATAATTAGGACAAAAATTCATATTTAATGTCATATTTCTTAAATAGCACAAGCACATCCTCAAATCACATTGAACTTGGGTAGCAAGTGTCAAACTCATCCAATGAAAGCCGACAGCTTCAGAAAACTTTCCATGTATAGGTGTACATGTATATACATGTACATTATCATTGGCAAATTACTTAGACAAAACCCTCAAAATTTGAACAAAAATTAATATTTCATCTCCAAAATAGCACAGGTACATCCTCTAATCATAAGAAACATGTGTACCAAGTTTCATAATCATTCAATGACAGCTAACAACTGCAGCAAACTGTGATGTACAGATGTACATGTGCACTTCAGCTAAACGCAAAACTCTATCATTTGCCATAATTTGGAGAAAAATTAATATTTCTTCTCCTAAATTGCACAGGTACATCCTCTAATCATAAGAAACATGTGTACCAAGTTTCATAATCATCCAATGACAGATGACAACTGCAGCAAACTTACCATGTACATGTACATGTATACATGTAGAGGCCTACATGTACAATTCACTCAAACAGAAACTCTATCATTTGCCATAATTTGGAGAAAAATTAATATTTCTTCTCCTAAATTGCACAGGTACATCCTCTAATCATAAGAAACATGTGTACCAAGTTTCATAATCATCCAATGACAGATGACAACTGCAGCAAACTTACCATGTTCATGTAGAGGCCTACATGTACAATTCACTCAAACAGAAACTCTATCATTTGCCATAATTTGGAGAAAAATTAATATTTCTTCTCAAAAACAGCACAGGTACATGCTCTAATCATAAGAAACATGTGTACCAAGTTTCATAATCATCCAATGACAGCTGACAACTGCAACAAACTTTCTAAGTACAGATGTACACGTGCATTTCAGCTAAACGCAAAACTCTATCATAGGGATTTTAACATTGGAGCACCCCAGGGGCAGTACCCCCAGGTGGCATACCCACCCCCCATATTTTTTTAATATTTTTTCTAATTTTTCTATATTTTTTTTCTTGAATTTGCTAAACCAAAAACCTCATCATTTCCAGGCAGGGGACACCGACACCGACACCCTCTTCCCCCCCTCACAATATCTCCCCTTTACTTCGTAAGGCGAGATAAAAACGAAGCCCTGAATTGGTGTGTTTCAGGTAATGAGATCTGTCGAAAGGTAGGTCCATTGGGAATTTTTTAATTTTCTTTTTATTTGGTTTTCTGCATATATTGTATGCAATAAGGAGTTTTCAAAAGATTCGAGTTTTTTTTGTACTTGCTGGATTTACTTGTATCTCCTGTGTTATGCATTCACAGTGTAACAACTTAGAAAATGTAATTGGTAAGGATTGAAAAGAGTAAAATAAAGCCTACCGGTAGTCCAAACTTCACCAATTATTTTAGGTAGGTAGAGTTAGCTGCAACACAATCTTTTTTTTTTATGAATGGCCTCCTGGTCGACTCACACACATACACATGACATGTACATGTATTTACTCAGAAATTGGAAGGACCCTAAATCTATAGATCTATGTACACATGTACATGTATGTACTGATCAATATTATGTCAATAAATGTATCTTAAGCCTTTTCACTATATAAAATATGTAAGCTAATGCTATGTCTGAGAAAAGGAATGTTTCATCAAAGCAAGACACTACATTCATTGGACTGTACAGATACATGATGTTTCGTGATGTCTGCTGACCATGAATTCATATTTTTATGCGGAGCCTTCGAGTGAATGTTTGGATGGGTGACATACTTGCACATGTACAGAAAAGATCTTGTGTACATAAGACAGACTGCAATAATATGGGGGAACAGCCCTGACCCATAAAAATATTGACATAAACACAGATGTTGAAGCCAGCCATGATGGCCACATCAACAGGCAGTCAGTTTACCTTGAACAGAATGACCACACTCCCTGATATACAAATTCTAGGTTAAATATCTGTAATAATTAAAACTAAAACAACCAGCTTTTAAATAAATAAAAATAAACATTATTTACAGTCAGATAATTGTCAAACTATGTCACTTTGTGCCGCTGGACAAGGGTCCTGTTTTGGGGTTGTTTTTGTTTGTTTTTCAACTTTGTTGAATAAGTCTGAAATAGGATATCTTCTTGGTCAGTTCATGAGTTCACTACATGTATCTTTGGTGCATCCCTTCAAACTTGACATACTGAGTCCGAATTAGGGATCCAATTGCCGAACAAAGGTTTGATTTTTTGTTGCAATTTGAGACTGGTCAAGCATTGGCTAAGCTGGCTTAGCCTTATATTTGAGTGTCCACCCCACAAGTCACAAGTGAGGAGTTGCATGGTGCCATCTTCATCCTATTTTATAATTAGTTTAGTGACAAAAAATGCGGTTTGTATAGGGGGTGGAAGAATGTTTTGAGATGGGGTTGACACCCACTTAACATTTAATAGACACTATGGAAGTTTTGCAGAACGGAACCTTAAATTCCTGACAACAGTGTGTGTACATCTCAGTACTACGACATTGTAATGAAAATGTATCAGAATGTAGATTATGTTCCACATATTCTACACCAAAGTGATGCATGATCAAGAAGACAGAATCTTCGTCTAGAATAGTCAGGGCTTTAGATTACAACAAGATACAATGTTAAACTTTAACAATGTCCAAATTAGGATGCAGTCAAATTCGAGAGGAAAAAAACCCAGTTTCAGTTGTGTTCATGGAGATTCCTCGTCAATTAAGCCTCATATTTGACTCAAAGGTAAAGGTTTTATTTTTAAGGCAGGTAACCTCACAGGGGATGCGACTGAAACGTTTAAAAAATAATACCCGTCTCAGATGACAGGCCGCTTTTTGTGTTTTGTAATGTTGCATAAATATGAAAAAACAATCTTCCCGCATATGGAGGCCTGATTAGTTTAATTTGTGTCTAATTGATAATGCAATTAATCTGTTGGCAGTTTTCTGCATTCTGTTTTAAGGTTTTTGAGCAAAAATGAATTAACAGTGAAAAAAAAAACCTCGAAAATTTTGATTACCTGTCACTTGAGCAAACTTATTTTTCCACTTGCCTCATGCAAGTCCCACTGGTAGACAGGTGTTAATTTTGACCCTAGCCACAACTGTTCCTATCAATATGCAGTTGACGAGTATTGATCTCCGTGTGCTATGAATATTCAAGCTGATGCCCCTTACTGGTTATTTTCTGGAAGCTAATTCCTTCTCCTCCACGCTGGTCACTTTTATTAAAGTTAGCAGTGCTGGTGACCGTGATTAGCTGTACACGAGCCGTTTTCACAGCGACTCCAACCTTCCCCATAGCTTCTGGTAGAAGCCATGTTCTTCATGTCAGTCCAAGTGCGCAAGTGGCCCAAATATAAACAATATGGTGTCTACCGTTATCACTGCGAAATCAGTTCGTGTACAGCTAATCACCAGCATTGCGAAAATTAATAAAAGTGCCAAGCTTGGGGAAGAAGGAATTAGTTTCCAAAAAATAACCGGTAAGCTAGGGGGCACCAGTTTGAATATTTATATGGTATGGGTTATAGCACATGGAGATCAATACTCGGCGCTTGTGACTATCAACTGCAGACATCATTGATAGGAACGCTGTGGCTATTAATTTTGACCCCTGCTTCATCCCTGTAACATCAGCTTTGGGCTAATGGCACAACAAATTGTTACATAGGCCTAACCTATTGCAGAAAAATAATTAAAATCTTTGGGGCAGCAAGAAAATATGGAATGAGCAGTGAGGATAAATGGACGACTCTGTTACTCCAGTAGCCTAGGTCATTTTAACTTTTCTATGGGGCATACGCCTGGCTGTAGACAACCACCCCCCCCCTTAACACACACAAGCATGCAGCTCACTCTCCCTCCCTACCCATATATCCTTTCCCTATTCCATATTCTTGGTCACAGACGTAATTTTCATCAAATGGAACAACAACAAAAATGCAGCAGACTGATTGGGGCATGGGTTGTTGTTCAGCCAGGACTTGAAGTTGAATGATGATGAAATTGACAAACTTGTGCACATGCTTACACAACTCCAGTCCGAATTTCTGGTTGATCCTTTGCCTAAGTTCGTCCATTTTGGTGCACCGGTTTCTGTCTGGTTCCCACATCATTGGTGGCGTCACATCACCGGCACCGTCCATCTTCTATCACTGAAAATGTCCAACTAACTGTCACAGCGAGCTCAACACACCTGTCGCCTGGGAAAATGTGACCACGAATGCGCCTACCCACAGAGCACTTGTCAGTGAAATCTGCCGACCAAAGATATAGTTCCGCAGTAACCGGACATAGATTTTTTACATAATGATATGATATTTAATATTAACAGCGCAGCATTGTTCCAAAAGTTGGTTTATGCCACCAGGTAGTCGATTCATGCAAACTATCTAAGCTGAAACATAGTGTAGTGATATGAGAGGGCCGTTTTTACCGTGTTCTATTTTTAGCGATCCAAAGCCGGGTTGGTCGTCCCCCAACACGCCACCACGTGGAGGGAATCACCCCATTTCCATGGCCCGCGAACAAACAAATCTCTTACTTAGAATACTATGGCCGTAGGCGAAAATGGCCACATTTTCTGGCAGCTTGATCCACACCTGAGATAAAATATAATATAACTACTTTGGTTGCTAGCATACGTGTCTTCAAAGATAGAATTAAACTAGGATGTTTGGGGCCATTCTGCGCTCATTCTGCTGAACACTGGGCAGTTTCAGGAACAAGATTTTTTGATATAAAAAATAAACAACTAAATTCTTTTCTTGATATCAAAATTTCAAAAAATCTTTTCTTGATATCATTTTTTTTTTATATCAATAAAGGAATGTTTGATATCAAAAATAAACTTTTATTTTGTTCATTGGACTTGTTTGTTTATTAAAATCTCCCAAATGAACACCTGGGCTTGTGTGTAGATTTCACGGGTGCTAAAACGCTTCAAATATATGCACGGTTAGCTGGATGTAATAGTCACAAGTGTTATAGAATCAATGATTAAACGTTATCGAATTGAATTGAATTGAATTTATTCACCAAACAAAATACAGCAAGAAATCAGAGAATATTAACAGCAATAACCAGCATACGTGGCGGAAATGAAACCACAGAGGGCTACGGAAACAGTTAAGTGTTTGTCAAATTCAGCAGCGATAGGGCAAGATTGAGAAATTTGAAGACTGTTTGATACCTCTATATTTTAAAGAGAAAAAATTAGAATTAAAAAGCCCTAATATATATACATAGAAACTCTACCGTCTCATTAAATAAATACGCCAGAATCTAGACTATGGTATTATAGTATTATCAGAATATTCAAATAGCTAGTAAATGTACATGGACATGAAATGATGGAAATCATTACGCATGCATACACTGGCAGAAGACACAGGTCTAAGAAATAATAATAATAAACTGAGTAAATTAACATCTCAGCGGATATAAGATTTTAGTTGAGCTATTGATTATGTATACATAACACATAAAGCATATACACATACATTATGACATATTTAACTAGAGATGACTGTTTGATGCAATGTCATAGCATACACAACAAGACAGCTTTGAGGCCAGATTTAAATAAAGACTTGGAGGCACAGGACTTCCGATTGGCAGAGAGTGAGTTCCTTATCCGTGGTCCTTTTATTTTTGTGACGTAGAATGAAAGCTGTAAATTGTAAAATGGTCCATATAAATTAAGGTTTGCCTGCCAGGTATATTCTCATGGCATCAGATTGTATATCCCCTATTGTCATATGTATCTGTTTACCGACAGTTTGAGGTTACAAACTCTGACGCTGGGAGAATGGCCTGGTAGGATAATTATGTATCGCTGATAACTTATTAAAGTACCAGTAGTTTTGCAAAAAGTGTGGAAGAAAAACAGAGTGCACGTGATGAAAAAATTTGTGTGTGAATATTAGAACTATAGTCTGTCCATTTTAATTAGTCGTCTACTTTGAAGCTTCTCTAAAATAAGTAGTAAACTCTGCATAAATTTTCTTTTTTTGCATTGTGTGGAACGAACTAAACTCAACTAAACTAAACTACAAAATGACTATCATTATTCCGTGATATCGATAATAGTATATCACGCTTGAAATAACTTTGTAATTATCTTCATATACAACTCCAGTACAGTTGTGTCATGTACCTGGGCTCAATCACATAGGGAGACGTCATGTACTCTGCCCTGTCTAGGGTGTTCAGTACAATAAATATTGAATTGAATTGAATTAATGTATTCGTGTTCACTAGCACGAAGTTCAACAATGCCGTGTAAGGTCATAGAGGTGTGTGCGGTTTATCACTCGGCAATTTCACTGGGCATAGGATATAAGCGACACTTCCACGGACCGCCTGTTATTACTTTATACGGCATCAATGACCTTTGTGACAGCAGACATGAATATATTATGACGTCTCCCTATGTAATTGAGACTTGGCACATGAAACAACTGTACTGAAGTTTCATATGGCGAAAATTACAAAGTTATCTCAAGCGTGATATATTATCGATATCATGGAGAAATCGTAGTCATTTTGTAGTCCAGTTTGTTCTACACGCTGCAAAAAAGAAAATTGATGCAGAGTTAACTACTGATTTTTGACACGCTCCAAATTAGACGACTAATTAAAATGGACAGACTTTAGGTAGTCATTTACTTTTTGCAATGGCAGAATGTTCACACTGGTATGTGCATATCTGTTACTAGAGGTTATAATGCGGATAAGCCGTTTTTTGCAAGATAACTGATGACTGGAGGTGTGTGGGATAGATGTTGGCCCATACCATACTGCAGTAGGAAATATAACAGTAGAATAAGGCATAATACAGCATAATTAGGGTATTCATGTTAATATTATGCCTTATATTAATGATACCTATATTTCTAGACAGCTAGTTTTGAGCAGAATGATTCAATATGCGATTTCCAAGCTAGCTTATCATTGAAGACTATGCCTAGAAACTTAAATGTGTTAACACATTCAATTTCATGGTCATCAAGAACAAGAGTTGGCGTGCTAAAAGTACTGCATCTATTTGGTTTTATAAGCATATATTTAGTTTTCTGCACATTAAGAGGTAGGATGTTTGCAGGAGTTCTGAAGTTTAATAAGCTCTTCTGACATCGTTTCCTTTAAGCCTTTGGGATCTGAATTAGATAAAATTGCGCTCGTGTCGTCAGCAAAGAGGATGATATCCAAAATAGTAGATGCATTGTAAATATCATTGATATAGATTGAGAAGAGAATGAGGTCAACTGTTTAACAACTGTTTTACACTCGTTCCTGATCTTGTAACACTGATCCCTCTCTATCATGATCATGATCCTTAACCTGCACCCTGATCTTGTGTTACGTCACTTCTAGTGATGATGTCACTTCCCGTTATGACGTCACTGATCCTCTCAATTGATGGGGTGTGTGGATTGAAATGGGTATCCCTGATATCATACCACGATTAGTGAATTTATACCAGTAAGTTATAAACTTTCCCAATAGAGCTGACATATCATGCCCTGTGAAAAAATATGTGATAATGGTTTGGCTTTACACGCTACCATACGAGAATATCCGATCTGTTGGTTCAAGTCCCTCTTACAATATGGAAATGTTCCGATAGAATTTGAACCACATCTGACATTGAGTAGGAATTTAACTTACCAATACCAGAAGTTCATGAAGTTTTCATGCAGTTCTGCCAATACATAATTACCAAATTAAGGCTTTAGGTATCACACATTGCAAACTGAGGCTGGAAACATGCTAGAGACCCTCAACAACCAGTGGGGTGATTTGTGTAGTACGTGCAATGTAGTAGATGGGTTTTATTCGGCCACAATACCAGTCTGAGAAATGTACACTAGATATATTCTTTGAAAAATACAAAAGTTAGCGGTAGACCGGGACGTGCCTTAGCTGGTGCCTTTTCAGGGGAGATAAACCTAAAGCGAACAAAATTGACGTGGAACAGAGTATTCTCCCTTATACCGATGACACAATCGGTCGCCCCAAGGTGATTGGCGTCAATTTTAATATAAATAACTTCGTCAGAACTCAATAGTTTTTGGAATTAATGACATATAGGACATTCTCGGTAGTCCTAAAATGCTATCGAAAAAGGGAAATTGTCGATCTCAGATCCTGAATGAGTTTGAATATTTCTTTGTTCAAATTTTGATTACGGTAGTTTTTTTTGTATGTTATTCCGCCAAGACAATCTAAATTACATCAACATGCATCAACTTAGTTTTCGCTCACTGTGATTGTTTTTTGTTTTTTATTTCAGGCTATTTTAACTTCACCGGCTTCAGCATGCCAACCACAAAGATGCATTTGAAGTATCGTACATACACAGCTAATTAAGGCACTCGCAAACTGGATAGTTTATTAATGACATGTAGATAAATAAAGAAATAAAATACCACCGTTATGTAGAATATATGCCTATACACTATACTAGTATGTATACCCGGTGTATACTATATACCTGTAGTGCTTCATTCTCCATTATTCTAGAATATGTGATTAATCAATAAGCAGTTTTCGAGTGCCTTTGATACATCGTAAGAAGTTGACCATATATCTTTCATAGAAGACTTTCGGGGAAGACTTTCGAAGCAAGTATCTCTTGTCACTACCGATACACCGGTATTTCCCACCACCGTAGCATGTTATTTCCTAACTGGGGTTATCTCCCTTCGACCAGACTGGACCATTTGCTACCTTTCGAAATCCATTGAATCGGAATTCCCTGTAAAAAACACACTTCAGAAAAAATATTTTCTCTGTGACAGTAACATCATCACGAGGTATTTAATACGCAGGCGGTATATGAAATATTACAACAAATACTCGATCATATACATTTGACAATGTGTGTTGCATATGCCGAATTTCGATGGAACCATCACGTCGTAATCAAGTAGGACATATGTAAAGAGTGATCACGTTTAGCCTGGTCTATTTACATTGACTGATCAGGGTTATCCTGGTCTATTTTACATTGACTGAACAGGGTTATCCTGATATATTTTACATTGACTGATTCGGTTATCCTGGTCAATTTTACATTAACTGATCAGGGTTATCCTGGTGCATTTTACATGGACTGATCAGTGATATCCTGGTCTATTTTACATGGACTGATCAAGTAATCCTGGTAAATTTTACATTGACTCATCAGTGTTATCCTGGTTAATTTTTACATTGACTGATCTGGGTTAGACTGGTCAAGTTTACATTGACTGATCAGGGTTATCTTGGTCAATTTTATATTGACTGATCCGGGTTATCCTAGCTGGTCAAGTTTACACTGACTGAACAGGGTTATCCTAGTCAGCTTTACATCGACTGATCCGGGTTATCCTAGTCAATTTTGCATTGACTGATCAGGGTTATCCTGGTATATTTTACATTGACGGAACAGGGTTATCCTGGGATATTTTACATTGACTGATCATGGTTATCCTGGTATATTTTGCATTGACTGAACAGGGTTATCCTGGTCTATTTTGCATTGACTGATGAGTGCTATCGTAGTCAATTTTACATTGACTGATCAGGGTTATCCTTCTATATTTTACATTGACTTAACAGGTTTATCATAGTCAGTTTCACATTGACTGATCAGGGTTATGCTGGACAATTTTATATTGACTGATCATGGTTATCCTGGTATATTTTGCATTGACTGATCAGGGTTATCCTGGTATATTTTACATTGACTGAACAGGGTTATCCTACTCAATTTTACACTGACTGATCAAGATTATCCTGGTATATTTTACCTTGACTGATCAGTGTTATCCTACTCAGTCTTACAATGGCTGATCAGGGTTATCCTGGTACATTTTACCTTGACTGAACAGTGTTATCCTACTCAATTTTACACTGACTGATCAGGATTATACTGGTATATTTTGCCTTGACTGAACAGTGTTATACTACTCAGTCTTACAATGGCTGATCAGGGTTATCCTGGTATATTTTACTTGGACTGAACAGTGCTATAATAGTCAATTTTACATTGACTGAAGTGAGTCCTTCCTGGTGTATATTACATGGACCGATGAGTGGTATCCTAGTCAAGTTTTCATTGACTCAATAGAGTGATACTAGACAATTTTACAGTGACTGATGTGGGTCATCCCTGGTCTATTTTACATTGACTGATCAGTGTTATCCTAGTCAAATTTACATTGACTGATAAGTGTTTTCCTAGTCAATTTTACATTGACTTATCAGGGTTATCCTAGTCAATCTTACATTGACTGAACAGTGTTAAAATGAACAATTTTACATTGAATGATCTGGGTTATCCTGGTTTATCTTACAATAACTGATCAAGGTTATGCTTGTCTATTTTGCATTGACTGATCTGGGTTATTCCTGCTCTATTTTACAATAACATCAAGGTTATGCTGGAGTAGTATAGTAAGTGGATTTAACGTCACATTGACCTACTTATTTGTTCCCCCCGGGTAAAATTTAAGGGGGGTGGTCACGTGGCGATCACGTGATCAAGGCATGTACTGACCTGTCTGTGGGGTTTTCCCCACAATGTCGTACACGGAGGTTACCGAAGATGTCACGGAGGTCACAGGGTAGGGAGCGAGTATTTAAACCTCCATTTTGCCGGGGGAGATAACTCTTGCATTTACCAGGGGGCGCTGTTTTGACCTGTGAACATGATAGGACATGTACTGACCTGTCTGTGAGGTTTTTCCCACAATATCGTACACGGAGGTGACCGAAGAGACGCGGAGGTGACCGAAGACAATTTGTGTTTTATCTAGATTGGGTAGATAAAATGATTACTAGAAGTAGTGAACTTATTTTTCTACTTTCTAAGTCGCCTGTGACTGTATGCAAATTAGCTGAACCACTGACAAGGTTGCGGCTCATCTTCCTTGGTATATAAGAAATCCAAGGATCTTAAAGTGTATATACATGTGCGTACTGTTCAATGAAAATGGTAATATCTGAAGACAGTGTGCCGAACACCTGGCTCCCCAGTGCAACATTGTTGCACGTTCACTTCCGAGTCTCTTCGAGTCTCTTCGGTCACTTCCCACCGAAGAGACACGGAGGTGCCCGAACATGTCACGGAGAGTTCGGTGAGGTCCGTGAAGATGTTACGGAGATCTCCGAAGAGACACGGAGGTGCCCGAACATGTCACGGAGAGTTCGGTGAGGTCCGCGAAGATGTTACGGAGATCGCCGAAGAGACACGGAGGTGCCCGAACATGTCACGGAGAGTTCGGTGAGGTCCGTGAAGATGTTACGGAGGTGGCCGAAGAGACACGGAGTTGCCCGAACATGTCACGGAGAGTTCGGTGAGGTCCGTGAAGATGTTACGGAGATCTCCGAAGAGACACGGAGGTGCCCGAACATGTCACGGAGAGTTCGATGAGGTCCGTGAAGATGTTACGGAGGTGGCCGAAGAGACACGGAGGTGCCCGAAGATGTCACGGAGAGTTGGGTGAGGTCCGTGAAGATGTTACGGAAATCTCCGAAGAGACACGGAGGTGCCCAAACATGTCACGGAGAGTTCGGTGAGGTCCGTGAAGATGTCACGGAGGTCGCCGAAGAGTCACGGAGGTGCCCGAAGAGACAAATGGGGTTTTTCCCACAATATCGTTCACTTCCGAGTCTCTTCGAGTCTCTTCGGTCACTTCCCACGAAAAGACACGGAGGTGGCCGAAGACACACGGAGGTGACCGAAGACACACGGAGATGGATCACGGAGGTGACCGAAAAGACACGGAGGTGACCGAACATGTCACGGAGATCCCCGAAGAGTCACGGAGGTCGCCGAAGATGTCACGGAGGCGCCCGAAGAGTGACGGAGGTGTCCGAAGAGTCACGAAGGTCACCGAATAGTCACGGAGGTGACCGAAGACACACGAAGGTCACCGAAAACACACGAATGTCACAAAAAACGTATAAAAGTGGGAATTTTCAGGCTATTGCTGCATTCTTTCACTGACCTCCCGAAACTGCGCTACCTGACCAGCCTGAGCCTAGATATCCAGCCTGACGAGAGGAGCGACTTGCCTGACCAGTGGATATACCTCAGCCTGAAGCTGACCAGCCTGAGCCTGCCTGAATTTTACCAGATCTGCACCTGACCAGTGGATATACCTCGGCCTGAAGCTGACCAGCAACTAACTGCCTGAATTCTACTAGATCTGCACCTGACCAGTGGATATACCTCAACCTGAAGCTGACCAGCAACTACCTGCCTGCCTGCCTGACGAGAGGAGCGACTTGCCTCAATTTTACCAGATCTACCTCACCAGCACCCAACCCCAATTTCCTTTTGAGACAAATCCTTATTCGTTTACTGGAACGCGTCAAGTTTTACCGGTAGTGAGAACCGGAAATATTTTTGGAAATGGGAGATTGGGGTACACTGGGACATTTTTTACCTTTTTGCAAAAATCTCTGTTATTATTGCCCTGTAGTGTAGCCTTGTATACTCTCGTTATAACTTATACTTAGTATGACATAGTCACACAAAAAAATGTTAAATATCTGTTATATTTTATAAGAAGTATTTACTAATATGTTTCATAGGAGTTTAAAAGATTCAACAGCGGTGGTTAAGTTAGTAGCTATTTTAGGCCCCTGCTTTACGTAAAATATTTCCCAAGAGCCAAATTTGAGGGAAAAAATATTTTGTGTGATTCTCATGTCAACGAAAGCATTTGACTTTGAAAATTTTAGTAAAACTCATCAAATCTGATAGGATTAGCAAATACTAGCACATAGGAAACAAAATAATGCACTTTGATGGCATTTTAGGATGAGAGGAAATTTCACCATTCGATTAGTATTGTCCCAGTGTGCCCCGGCAAAAGCGTCCCACTCTGCCCCAGGTGCATGATGTATTCCTTTTTATGACAAAAAACTAATACATAGAGCTGAGATACTAAATCGATATAATTAAAGTGTACCTTTGTCCATCCTCTCTCAGTAGTAACGAAACAGCAATGAAGTACCGCTGAAAACTTCTCATAACGAACTATCATCCTCAGTCCTAAAAAATTTACTTGGACTGCTCAAAAAGAGTTTTTGTGTCCCCAATTTTTTACCAATGATAGGTTTTACTTGTAATCAATATAGAAGTTGTATAGGGGTGATAGCTTTCTGCTGATAGTAATGTAATGTGCCTCGTGTTCTTAACAAAAGAGCTAGACGGCTTGTCCCACTGTGCCCCATGTCCCACTGTACCCCAATCTCCCCTACTCGACGGTATCGCTGCAAGTTCGGTATGTCAATCATTGTGGAGCGACGACAGAAAGAGACACAATTGAGGTGCTATATCATTTCAGCTATTAAATGTGAGAACATCGTTTGATACAATCATGCGAATTTAGTAAGCATCAAACTCAATAGGTTTAAAATTTGACGAAGTTGCTCTTGACAATTCTTGTGATGGGTGAATGTTAGATGGTCCATATTTCGACGCTTTGCTCCAAATCAACTTGCTTTGATCCGACGTATTTCCGACAAGGGGTATAGCTTCTTCCAACATTCACATGATACACGAAAGCTGTCCCACATTGTGTACAGTTAACATCGATTACCATATTGAAGGAGAGTGTATTTTCAGTTCCACATCGTATAGGAAATGATATAGTTCTCTAAACTCCTTGCGCTATTTTTTCTGACAGATTTGCCATAGGCTGGGGTTAAGAGATGTTAAGCTTCAATAATTGCGTAATTTCCGAAACCACACAGCGTCATGGGTACCTTGATTAGATATAGATATCTTAAAATAGCATAGCATAGCATCTATGGATCCCTGAATACATTTTTCCTTGTTATGGATACTTTCATTCCATTTGTTTTCGAGAGACTACCACTGGCCCCAATTTCTGCTTAGAGTCATGTGATGTAACTTTGTTCATGCACAATATGACAGAACAGCAGAAGTGCATAATGAACATGTTGAATCATAACCAACAACACAACAAGATGATGCATACATCCCGATATCCCTAATGACATTATCCAGTCAATTTTGTGACCGGATCTTCTCTTGACTGCAGAATGATGGATGGATAAGTTCGGGCACTCCATCGTGATACAATGGGCACTGGTCATGCAGAGCACGCAGTGCAACCCTTTCTCCTACTCCATCTTAGTGGAGCACGGAATAAGACACCACATCCTTATGAATACCCTAAAACTATACAGAATTGATAAATTGATAACTGCAAACCTGATCTCTATCAGGCAAACTTGGCAAGACTATGTCACTGTTATATGCATATCCAATAATTCCAAGGCTTGGGCATTAATAGATGTGCCTGTCTGTTACAGTTCATATATTCAGAGAGATGTTCCATATGCTACAAGGCAAGGTTTAATCCTTTACATTTTGATGTTGTGGTTATATCCAATTTTGTGCTTCATATGCCCTTGCATTGATTCATCAGTAACTGAAAACACAACCGCATTGCTACATGTAGGTTGTTACATATTCCTGCGGATGAAGGTTTCACCTTGTCAAATGGTATATCAGTAACATTTATTTTGAAAATAATATCAACTACAAGATCATACCTATGCAATAAAGATTCGAAGGTTGAATACACTGAAAACATATCTATTGCTGTTCTCACTGTATATGGTGTAAGATTTTGCCTTTCTAAATGGCACACCATAAATGCACATGGTCATGACATAATGTTAAGCATTTAGGAAGCTGAATGACCTTCGCATATTGTTTCATTTATTTCTACAATACCAATAGTATTTCTACAGTACCAGAAGTTCATGAACTGGAAGTGTACGAAAGACAAACATTATAGGCCCACTTCACGAGGCAGAGTATTTGAATTACAATAACAGCGAGATCAGTCGATATCAGCACGAACATGGCACATCAACAATAGTGACCTGCCACATCACATTATGTGTTATAAGGAGGGCGGTGGTGGTCAATGCTGTCTTCTGACTTCTGACAATACATGTATAGCTCAGGGGATTCTAGCCAGATCTTGTGAACCTATACTGCATACATCTGGTAATATGGTCACAAGAATCCTGTAGAGACATGGCCTTGATCCAAGTCAAAGTATACAGTATACAGTAGGTTCAATCCTGAAAGGTTATGATAGATAGATGGATAGTTTATTGCGATGAATTGTGCCCCAGAAGGGCTAAAATGCATAGATACATGCATATACACAAATACATACATAATATACAGACATAAGCTTACATAATATAAACAGTAAAATAATAGATATCGGGTACACATACTAAAATACTTCATTAAAAACTTGATGACGGATAAGCTAATATAATATTATTTGGCTGCATATTGGCATGGATATATATTAATATGTTACAGCTTTACACAATGGTATTGTTTATGCAGTATTCGATCATCTGTGATACTGAAGCAGTCATATACAAATTTGGCTACATTCTTGGTAATTATTTTGTCTGAGCAACTTAATAGTTTTATAAAAAAATCATCATTTGATATATCGGATGTAAAAGATGACTCAATATTCTTCAACAATATATCCTGATGTACATTAAAAGCAATACAGCACAATAGGGAGTGTTTTTCTTCCCCAATTACCTGACAAGTTGTACACAGTCTGTCACATTTGGGAGTTTTGGTATACCTACCACTTTCTATTTCTTTCTATGTGTACAATTGCTTCCTGGGAAATTCTCAATGTTTTAATTGCAATTAAAAAATCCTAGCACAATAAATTCAAACAGCTGAAAAGATGCCTCCTTCAAAATGGAATAATTGGAAGAAGTGTTGCTGTCTATTCTTATTAACAAGAAATCTAATTTACTGAAGAATAATATTAATTTTATTTTCCCTTCTATAGGACACTAAATCAGCTGACAAATATGTCTTACATAAGGTGGAGTAAATTAATTTGAAGAATTATGGCTGCTGTCATGGCTGTAGAAAGATTAAGAACTGCTAATTTCATTGTAAAGTAGTGAAACTGTTGGCGGGATGATTATTTTTTGAACAGTTTTGATTATGATATTCAAGTATATTCATCATATTTTCATCATTATTAAAATTTCTGAAAGCATTCAAATATTTCTCCAAGCTATTCAGAAGCAACAGACAGATCTTTATCCAGTTTGGATTAATATGCTAAGGCAAAATGTGATTTCCCATTCAAGAAGTTTAAACAATTTTTTTTAACAAATCTCACCTGTTTACATAAATTCTAATAGAATTTGGTCAGGATATAGTTTGCACATTCACCTGTTTGTCCTGCTCAAGAGACCTGCTAGTAGTAGTTTCAATTAGGGAAGATGTTTTCAAGTGCAATTCGGTGAGGAAGATACTATACAAAAAATAACAAACTAAAATCCTCGCCCTAGTACAATGTGAGGAACAAAATAGGTATAATAGTGCAACTACGTGGTTCGGGAAGGTTTGTAAGAGATCCATTCCTGCTTCTTGTTAAATTCACCCTCCCTCTAAAAGGGTTATTTCATTGCAAATGCATAATTGATGGAAAAAGACTACATATACATGTAATCATTTTGGTGATACAGATAGCCATGTTTCTCTGTGTGTTGTGATGAGAAATTATCAACTTTCATAAGATAAACAGAACATTGAAATGCAGTAAGCTGGTAAGTTAAATGTTTTGTAAGTGACCGATACCTTCTCAGTTGCATCTTGGGGTAATAACGCCTTGTATAAGAACTTATATTTCTTAACACTGCATCATAGAGAGAGGAATCCTTTTTTTTGCTAAGTTTTGACACTTGGTGCAACATCTAAGTGGTATTATTTTCAATATTAAGGACAAATACAGGCATCTGAATTACAAGAACCTGAACCAAATCATGTTTCGTACATGTAAAATTCAAGAAGCTTAAATTGAACTATTTTCATTTCTTCCATGGAATAGTTTCAAGAACTACAAATCCAGTAGCATAGATGACCGCATCTAGGTATTTAATTTCAAACATAATATGCAGAAGTGGGATCTTAAGTATCAGTACTGAAAGTTCCCCATTACTAGTGTATCAAACTAGTTATGGTATTACACTATCATACAAATCTCATACAATCTGGAGAATTACCTCCCTTGAATGCAATAACATTGACTTGCATCACAATAACAAAATACGAATCAGCTGTCACAAACTCGAAATAGAGAGCGGTAGGTATAAAAACACCTCAAGATGTGACCGGATCTGTCGCCACTGTACTAAAAATGTGGTAGAAGATGAAGTACACTTCTTGCTATACTGTCCTCAACATAACAAACACAGAGATTATATAAACCAAATTATCGACAGTAACCCGCTCCCAACCCATCCGGAAATTATAAAAGTTAAATCTGTAGTAAATCTCCACGGAGAGAATGCTTCAAAAATGGCAAGACTGGTACACCAGATGCACCAATCAAGGCTCAGCCTTGACGCTCCATCAAAAAACCGGCTGGACACTTCTTAGAGTTTCTACATCAACAGACCGGCAACTCCTATGTTATTTTCTAGGATTTTCCTAGAATTGTTACTAACCTACACTGTTGGTTAAAACCATACTAACTAATAATTACTACTTGCAATAGTACCATAGTAATTATATTGTTTGCCATACTTGTACTATTTTATGAGTCGTGCAATAAACGTATTGTATTGCATCATCAAAGTCAAAGCAAACCAGCTGTAACTTTGACATGTTGAACTGGGGTAATTCACCTTGCGGCGCAGAGGATAGTAACAGTGTATGAACTCACATGTAGTAGTATAAAAAGCGTATTTCAAACCCTATTGACCTTTAGATGTATTAGTCTTCACATTTTAGTAGTATAAAAAGCGCATGTCGAGCCCTATTGACCTGGCAACGAACAGGTGTATCTTCACATTTTAGTAGTATAAAAAGCGCGAACCCTATTGACCTTACCCCTCCAAAGAAATACGTTAAGAATTCGTGACCGATTCATTGTGTTGAAGTCAAAATCGGCTCTATTTTACAGGAGTATATGCGATCAGGATGAGACGTGACCGATCAGGATCTCCTCTGAGACGTGAGAATGTGAGAGGAGAACAAGACTTTCCTGAGGATCCAGCTGTGCCTCCGGTTGACGCCATGCCCGAAGACCACCCTGTGAGTGAAATTTATCGGCGCCATTGGAACACCATCCGCCGTTGTTTCCACCGCCATCGGCCCATACTGGACTTGTATAATTTTCGACTACAGGACCTCACGTATCTTTCTAACTATGCCGAGAACATTTTTACAGACCAAGTGACAGCGTTCAAGTTGAATATGACATTCGGGTACATTTTACGGCACAAAGAGACGGACCAGTTACGGTATTTTTATCCAAGCAACAACACCTATGTGTTTGATCAACCCTTCACCATCACCAATCGTGCGTCACTGGAACCACTCATCGAGCAGATCACTACGTTGGATCCGTTGGAATGGGCGCGGTTGCAACGGCCCAACACCAAATGGATTGTGGAAATGGTCACCAACGTGACATTTTTCGTGACCAAATTACGGAATCTTCCCATCGGTGCTCCTGTCATTCTTCCGTCTTGGCTGCTTCGTCGAAAAGGACTGTATGCATTAACACAAGGCGCACATGGCCCCTACAAAGACCAGAAATGTTTGTTTCGGTGTTTAGCCGTTCATCTGGACGAGTGTGATTACAAGGCTTGTGATAGAGTGGCAAATATCTATTGGAAACAGTATTTAGAGGAACAAGACATAGACCCGCGGCAGTTCCGGGGAGTCCCGTTCAAGTATTTGGATGTCGTGGAGTCACTGTTCGTCAATATCTTTGTGTACCGTTTACTAAGGGAGGATGACGACACATTTGTGGCTGAATTGGTTCATCGGTTAACAGAACGGTATGCCTCCACCATGAAAGTCAATATCTTCGACGATGGCGGGGTGAATCATTTTTCCCTGATCTATGATATGAGCCTGTACACCCAGTCCTACAGTTGTGCCCAATGCCATCGGGTCTTCAAAGAAAGTTGGCTCCTACATCGGCACGAGAAGATTTGCGACCACAGTGTGAAACGAAAATTTCCTGGCAGAGTATACCATAACACGCCCACCATCTTCGAGGAACTGGCTGATGAAGGGATTGTCATAGCGGAAGAGGACCGTTATTTTCCATACCGGGCATGTTATGATTTCGAGGCGATTTTGGAACCGATGGACGCGGCCTCAGCGAAAACGCAGTGGACACAGCGCCATATTCCCCTGAGTGTCAGCATTTCCAGCAACGTGCCAGGCTATGACGATGCGCCCGTCTGTTTCGTGTCTACTGGGGACGCCCATGACTTGATTACCCGGATGATGGTATATTTAGAAGAAGTGAGTGCGGCTAGTACGGAACTATTGGCGTCCAAGTTCCAGGACGTACTGGACCAACTCGACGACCGGATGCCTACACTTGGTGTATCGTTCAGCGACGATGAAGAGTCGGAGACGGAGTCGGAGACCGAGAAGCCGGAACCCATTCAACCGCAGGATGTACCTTTACCTAAGCCATACGCGGAGAAATTGAAAACCCGCTTCCTGCAATACTTAGGCCAGTTACCTGTGCTCGGCTTCAATTCGGGTCGATACGATCTCAACATGGTGAAGGAATTTCTCTACCCTTACTTGGCCCAGTCCAATACCATCAAGTCCGTCATCAAAAAGATCAATAATCATATGGCCCTCACCACCACATCACTCCATTTCTTGGATGTACGCAACTACTTAGCTCCCAATTACAGCTACGATCAGTGGGTGAAGGCCTATGACTGTGCACAAACCAAAGGGAGGTTCCCTTACACCTATATGTCGACGCTCGACCGCTTGGAGGAAACACAGTTGCCACCCCGGGACGCTTTCTTTGACGATCTGAAGCAGGTGGAATGTTCGGAAGACACGTACCGGGAACTACAACAGGTATGGAACGACCAACATATGCAGACCTTGCGAGATTTCCTGATATGGTACAACAACTTAGATGTGGTTCCCTTCCTCGAAGCGGCCGAGAAAATGGTTCAACTGTTCCGGCATCAAATGCACGTGGACATATTCAAGGAGTGCTTGAGTTTACCGGGTCTCGCGCTTCGCCATCTTTTTCAAGATTGTCCTACATACTTTTCGCTCATACAACAAAAAGACGAGGACATGTATGATTGTTTAAAGCAGAACATCGTCGGCGGGCCCAGCCTTATTTTTCATCGCTACCACGAGAAAGACGTCACCACTCTCCCCGGTGGAAAACCCTGTGCCAAAATCATTGGATTCGATGCCAATGCCCTGTATCTGTGGTCTCTTGCCCAACCCATGCACAGCGGTCATTATACGCGCTGGTTGGCGGACGGCCGGCATTTCACACCTCAACGTACACCGTACAAACATCTCGCTGACCAGTGGTTGGATTGGGAAGCCGATCGACGGGGAATTTATATACGCCATCAAACCAACGCCACAGAGAAGCGGATAGGAGATCGCCGACTCCCCGTCGATGGGTTTGCCCTTGTACAAGGAACACCGACCGTATTCCAGTTTTATGGATGCTATTGGCACGGCCACCAATGTCATTTCAGCGCTGGACGTTTCAACGAACGACGTGGGAAATCGGCAGAATAATTACGGGGAGAAATCCAGGAGAATGGAGATTACGTCAAAGAGAGGGGGTACGATCTTATCGAACTGTGGGAGTGTGAATTTCACACCATGTGCCAGGCCCTCCCACACTTACGCGACTTCCTTAAAGCGCGCGAGTACCCCCTCAGTCGCCGACCACTCCTGACCCTGCCACAGCTTTTCGACGCCGTTCGTTCCGGAACCCTGTATGGATTTGTGGAATGCGACCTCCATGTTCCCGATAATCTCAAGCCACGATTCGCCCAGTGCCCGCCTATTTTCAAGAACACGCTGGTGAGTCGGGCTGACATTGGAGAGACCATGGGCGCCTATGCTGAGGAACATGACGTACTGAAACAACCTCGTCGAATGCTGATTGGGAGCATGTGGGGAGAGAAAATCTTGCTGGGTACCGCGCTACTACAGTGGTACATGAGCCACGGCCTCGAAGTGACGCGCGTGTACCAAGTGATACAGTATATACCCAACGCCTGTTTTGCGCGGAATGCCGACATCGTGACGTCTGCCCGTCGTCAAGGTGATCAAGATCCCAGTAAGGCCATCATCGGTGAATCGTGGAAATT